>CAUYRH010102621.1:0-40926 GCA_963574655.1 Perodicticus potto | reverse complement strand
TAGTTCAGAAGAGCAGAAGATACATCTAAAATTCCTCAAGTAAACGAGACAAAAGCTATGTTAATTGGCTTGATGTAAGCATGTCAGATTGTATAAAAAAATCAACACATTGTACCCCACAGATGCATAAATGTATTCATGATCTATGTGCATGTGACTTAATAAAAAAAAAAAGAAATGATAACATTAAAAAAAAAATTCCTAATGACTGTTGTGTTCCCTCCCCGAGCATCTGACTGACACCTCAGCAAAGGAAGTGAAATAGCACTCATTATCCTGTGACATTTCGCAGGCAGCTTTATACCTCCGCTTCCCCTGAGAGGTGATAACAAAAGCCTGCCTGATCTGCCTTTTACCCATCTCCTCAGCTCCCTGCCACCCTCTCCCTTCCTTTTCATCCCTGTGTTTGAGGGCACGCGTCCTCCTGCTTCTCGATGTGCAGCCTCAGGAGACCAGGGCTTCTCTCTTCCTCACTTCAAAGGGCCTTTAGAATGCTCCACCCAGTGGGACAAATGGAATGCATTTTATCTTTTAGGGGGCTGGAATCAACCACAGAGTAGGGCAGGGGCATTTGGGTTTCTCCTTCCCTTCCCCACCCGCAAGACCCAATTAGGAGGTAGAGGGTCAAACACCAGGGCCTAGGGGCTGGGGGAGATGAGGGGGTGTGCGCCCTCCTCAGCACTGGTGTTGCCGGGCCTGAGCAGGGCTTGCAGGAGAAGGCCTTGTTGCTGCCCTCTGGAGAGAGGCTGCCGGCAGATGCTGGGTATGATGGTGGGAACTGACTGCCGGCAGATGCTGGGTATGATGGTGGAACCTGACTGCCGTCCAGAAGGGCCTTTGAAGGCTTGAGAAGAGGTCAGACACAGGGCGTCTGTTGACCGTCAGACAGATAAAGGGTCCTGGTGCTCCTTGCCCTCCTGAGTCCTGCCCAGGGCAGGAAGCTTTCTCCCCGGCTGGGGAGGGATGACACTGTGGGCTTCCTCCTCGCTGGCAGGAACCTCATCCCCTCACTTCTCAGATGAATGGTTGGGAGAAGAGAGCAACTGATCAGATCTCAGCCATTGGTTGGATAAGCCAAAGCTCCCAATACGAAATACATTTCCTGACCTCTTGGACAGGCTGACAGCCCTCAGGTCCAGTGTGTCACATCCAGCAGGACAGTGGTCACAGCCCAGAGCCTTCTGGTGGGCACTGTCAGGGGCACCAGAAGGGGAGCAGAAAAAGTGACCTGGAGAGCAGCCCTGGCCTTTGTGGTCAGCCTGGTTGGCCAAATACCCTCCGTTTTCCAGAAAAGTTAGAAATATATCAAAAAATTTTTTCTATTATGAACAATTTTAAGCACACATGAAAATAGAGAGAGTAGTGAAATGAGTCCCCATAGACCTCTCACTACCTAGATTCAATAATTACCAAGATTTTGCTGCCCTTATTTCATCTATCCTTTCTTTCTTTCTTTTTTTTTGAGACAGAGTCTCACTATGTCACACTCAGAAGAGTGCCCTGGCGTCACAGCTCTCAGCAACCTCAAACTCTTGGGCTTAGGTAATTCTCTTGCCTCAGCCTCCTTGCCCACCTCAGCCGGGACTACGGGCACCTGCCACAACGCCCAGCTACTTTTTGGTTATAGTTGTCATTGTTTGGAAGGCCTGGGCTGGGTTCGAACCCGCCAGCTCCGGTCTATGTGGCTGGTGCCCTGCTGCTGAGTTACAGGTGCCGAGTCCATCTATCCTTTCTTAAAACAAGATTTTTAAAGTGTGAAATCTCCCAATGTTTAAATGTTGGCTCAAAATGTTGGACAGAACATGTGGGCAAAACAGATGTTTCTGTGGGTCAGCTTCAAGCTGGGGGCATCCATGTGTAGCCCTGCTGGGAGCCTGGTGACGTCTGCTGGCCAGGATCCCGTACACCTATCTGCAACCTAGGGCTCCAGAGCCCACCCCCACAGTGCTTTCAGGGTTATCTGCGGTTACACTTTCCCGAGTCAGGTGGGTAGGGTGAGATCTTACCAGGCATATTGGTGGCTTCCTCTAGTCTCCGTGCTTAGGGTATTGGGAGGGAAAATTTGAAGGGACAATTCATTCATTCAACAAATATTTATTGAGCACCTACTGTGTGCTGTGATAGGCTCTGGGAATATATCAATTAACAGACAAAAATTCCTGCCTTTTGGAGTTCACATCGTAAGAAATTATTGATAATTGGGCGGCGCCTGTGGCTCAAAGGAGTAGGGCGCCAGCCCCACATGTCGGAGGTGGCAGGTTCATAACCCAGCCCCGGCCAAAAAAGTAAATAAAAAGAAACACTGAGGGTGGGGCCAAATAATCTTCACCCTCCATTCAATAAATAAATAAATACATAAATTATTGATCATAATAATTATAATAGAAAAGTGATTATGTTCATGTGTGTTTACTTATATACACACACCATACAGGTTGAACATTCCAAATTTGAAAATCCAAAATCCAAAATCTGAAATGCTCCAAAAATCTGAAACGTTCTGATTCCATACATGGTATGGCAAGCATAAAATTCCACACCTGACCTCATGTGGCAGGTTGCAGTCACAAGGCGGGCACATGACACAAAGTTTATTCAGCATTCCCAAGAGAAAAAGACCCCTCAGCCCTTTAGGCTTTGATACTTCTCTCCTGTACCTGCCTATATCCGCACAGAAGGACACACAGGGTAATAAAATGGCAATAAAATAACATGTGCAGGCCAGACACGCCAACAGCAGGTCCCCCAGGTGTCCCATGTGGGACCAAGACCTCCGTGCATCACTCACTGTGTTATTTTGCTCAGTCGCTGCTCTGTAGTTAAAGATGTTGCTGAAATGTCAAAAGGCCTGAGTGATACTCATAGGGTCGTGCAAATATTCCAAAATCCCCCTCCCCAGATTCCAGATTCTCAAACGTTTTTGGTGCCAAGCATTTTTTTTTCCTGATGCTTTTCATTATCACAGAACGCGCCACCTGTAATGTGTGCAAAGAAGAAATGAAGGGTGAAGGGAGAGGATGTCAAATTGGGGAGAGGCTGAGTGGTCATTTCATTTCTTCTCTTTCTTCTTATCCTTCTCATTCATAGCCAGGATCACCATGAGTTTTCTGAAGAGGGTAACAAAATCTAAAAAGAGATCAATGCAGTGCCAGATATAATCCTTATCTCCATTTTCAGCCTTTTCAATAATGAGTTGAGTGTCAAAAAGGACAAAGCCACACATGACCACCAGCCCCACATACAGGTTTGCTTGGAAAAGCCAAATGGATCCAAAGAAAAGGTTTCCCAGGGAAGACAAGAATATCAGGCTCATGGCTGACATCAAAATACCTCCCAGAAAGAGGTACCTGCAACGCCTGGCATAGAGTGCACTCAGGGTGAAACAGGTGAAGATCATTGCTGTGCTCATGAAGGCAGTAGGAAGGATGCTAGGATTGATGGCAATGCACAGCTCCAGGGCAGGGCCCAGGCCAACTCCTGTAAGGAAAGCAAATCCAGCAAGAAGTCCTAGTCTTTTCTGCTCAGTTTCATGGCTATGAGGTGTTGCCATCAGCCAAATCATCAACCCCAAGGAGCCCAAGGCAGAGAGCAGGCCAGCCTGAATGATATGAGTGACCACATGGACATAGGCTCCCGCAGCCGCCACAAACATACATAGGGCAAAATTTGCATAGACCTTCTTCAGTTGCCACTGTGTGGAGGGGGCTATATGGGAAAATTTTAAGAGTGCATCAACGTTGATCTTCCGATCAAATATGTTCATGGTTCCAGAGTCTGTGTGACAAAGCTTCCCTTCTTCTTGTGCCACCTCTCCGGAGCCTACGAGCTCTTCTAACACTGGATGTGCTATTGGTGCCAAGCATTTTGGATAAATATGTGTGTGTGGGGTGGGTGGCGGGGGGGCTGGGGTAGGTGGGTGCTGCCTGCCCCATGGAGGATGGCCTGCCTTCAGGGGCTTGAAGGCCAACCAACAGAGGCAAGCAGAGATGACGATGACCAGAGGTGATGCCGTGAGCTGTAAAGGTGGAGTTCGAGTTCCCAGACTCAGTGGACCTCCAACTGGCTCCCCTGCACCTCTCGGTCCTGTGAGCCAGTGTGAGTCGGTTGAAGGTGTCCCCCTGATACACTACTGCACCAGCTTGTGCATCCACAGTGGCGCCTGAGCAAGTGTAGGGGAGGGACAGCTGCAGAGCAGAGGGAGGGCTGGGCGGCCTCCGGAGGCCAGCTGTGGATCAGCCTATGAGGGGAAGGGTACCCTATATGTGAGCAGCATCTTGGATGGCCAAGGCTCCAGGTCACACTGCATCAGTTAGGTCTGTGCCCAGGAGGTTGTCCCAGAGGTCCTGCAGAGCCTTCCTTCTGCAATAAGTGCCTGAGCTCCGCTGAGTGGCTTCTGCATGGGTGGGACCAGGAGAGGTTGGTACAGGAAGGGGTAGCGGAAACTCCAGCCCCTCTGACCCATCCTGGAACCTCAGGGAGTGATGCTGGGCTCTGATAGGGTACCAGGACCTTTGGTTTGGCTGGGAGTGCAAGTGAATTGAGAGTGACAATGTAAGAAGTTCTTCACCAAGAAGGTGGGGTGGGGGGAGAAAATTAGAATTTGGCTACTGTCTTTGTACGATCACCTCAATGTTGTGCTCCCATCATTTGGGGTGCCTAGGATGACTTCCCCACAGTATGCCACAGACAAATGGGACTTAACCTTTTAAAGTTTTGTTATCTGCTCAGTGGAAATAATACTACCTTGTGGTTGTTCAGATGAAATGAGAAACGTGTGTAACACATCTAGAACATGGTAGTTTATTACACGTGATGTTGTGCCCACCCCTGCTACTGTCTGTGCCCTCGTCAGGTAATTCTAGTTAAAGTTGTCTTTGAAAATCTTGGAAATCAGTGCATTCAGCTTAGACTTGCAAGGGCAAGTGCTACACCTATTTGGATAGTGGTAATTGGTCTGCAAGGAAAGCTTTTAAAGAATCATAATTCTTTTCTTTTGTGCAGTGGCTTTGTGCGGCCATAAATGACTTTTGGTAACACTCCTCTCTGCGTCCTTCTAACAGCCTTACTTGTACTCAGTCTCCTTAAGCTTGGTAATTCTGTCCAGTTTTTTGATTTGGAAGTAAGCTCAAGGAGATTGAGTATAAGAATCAGAGAAACAGGAAGTTGCAAGGGACCGGCCTCCTGCTTTAAGGGTCCCTGGAGGTCCTGAGGATCCCATTGGCCAGGTTGGGGGAGAGGGGATCCTGGGAGGACTCAGCCAGTTCCCTGCAGGATGGGATGGGGTGGGGGGAACACTGCCACATTCACTGCTAGGTAAGTACTTTTACCTATTTTCTACTTAAGGAAACTGAAGCTCATTGAGCCCCAAGTTACATAATTACTAACAACTCATCCAGGTCCTTTGATTCCAAGTCTAGAGGGTATTTACTCAAAAACTCTTAAGTTTTGAAATGCTTTATGGCTTATAAAACTTTTTAAAAAGAAGGATGGATAGACCCAATTGTTAGTCCCAGTGTGTTCAGTTCTTTGCAAAGACAGCTGGCATGTAATGGTGGGAAAGAAAACACAGGATCTGAAAGCACTTTGCTAATTCTATCACCCTCTGAAAATGCTTCCGTTGTCTCTCTTACATTATTTGCTTTTTTTTTACTATGAAAATAAAAGGAGCCGGCTTGGCGCCTGTGGCTCAACGGGCTAAGGCGCCAGCCACGTACACCTTAGCTGGCGGGTTCGAATCCAGCCTGGGCCTACCAAACAACAATGACGACTGCAACCAAAAAATGGCCGGGTGTCGTGGCGGGCGCCTGTAGTCCCAGCTACTTGGGAGGCAGAGGCAGGAGACTGGCTTGAGCCCAGGAATTGGAGGTTGCTGTGAGCTGTAATGCCATGGCACTCTCCCCAGGGTGACAGCTTGAGGCTCTGTCTCAAAAAAAAAAAAAGAAAAGAAAAGAAAAGGAGCCTTTTTGTTCTTTCCATGTCCTTAGTCGTGGCTATAAAGGGCTGGCATGTGGCATGAGCTCAACGAATAGAACTCACTGGATGGAGGCCTCAGGCCTTGCTCTGTGCCCGAAAGGCAGGGCTGGCTGAGCCTGGCTGCTCACAGTCCTTCCCTCTCTGATGGGTGGTGGCAGCATTTATCCTTCTGGGCTTCACGCTTGAGCCCCTTGATAACCCTGCCTCGTCTTCCCTACTCCTCTCCTTTCTCTGTGTGAGTCATCCGGGTGCTTCTCCACAGACCACACTGCAAATAGGAGACTGGGTGGACGAACAGTGAGAGGGGCTCCCATAGGTCTTCTCCGGCCTTGGGTTGCTAAAGATGACCCACTGTCGGTGCACAGGCATTGTGACAGCAGGGGCATGGAGGATGGATGGCTTGCCTCTGCAGCCCCAGGCCCTGGCACTAGCTTGACAGTCACGATCTGCTTCCTGGGCATCAGAACCTTATGATCAGGCCTGCTAAGGCTGTAGGGAGAACTAGATCAGCCAAAGAAAAAGAGTGGCTCCTCTGTGCCCCGTTATATCTATCCTCTTTCTGGCAGGACCTCAGGAGGGAGTTGGGGGATATAGGCTCCCGGGACCCCAACTTAGCCTCTGGGGACTTTGGCCAGCCTGTCCTGAGGTCTGATTATCCCCCTGTGCCTGTGGCATGCGAGAGTGCAAGGCCAGCAGGTGGCTCTGCCGCTGTGCACAGACTCAGAAGGACTAAGAGAGTGGGGCCCCAAGGAGCAGCAGCCTCCCGCTGCCAGGAAGTGCCCAGCCTGTCTGCTGAGCCTGTCTGCGCAGCCGCAGCCCCGGCTCCAGCTGCCTTGCTCTGGTGGAGACTGTTCTGTTCAGGGAGCTCTGGGCAGGCAGCGTGAGGGAATATACTCGGGCCTCGGAGACTGAGATGCAAATCTCTTCTCTACTGCTTCCTGGCTGTGTGCCCTCCAAATTCTCTTGAGACCTTCCCTTCTCCGGCAAAGTGGGGGTAATAATATTTACCTCAGAACATCAACCCTCAAAGGGGAGAGGTTTTGGTATGATGACATGGCATCTGGAGGGCTGAATGTGGGCTGCCAAATGCGGGCATGTGGGTTCTTTGTCAAGGCCCTCCCTCCCCCCCCCCCCGGTGTGCTTGAGGTCTTGGGCAAGTAGCTTTTGGAAGGGTATTGTGTACATAGAAATTTGCATCACCCCAATTCAAAGTTTTATCACTATTCTGGCACCTGAGCTTGTGTGATCTTATAAACCAGACAGGGGGAACCATCTGTTCACCAGGCCACTGCCCTAGAACCAGAGTCTGACCCAAAACCTCAGGGTGACTCCGTGGGTATGAGTCCTCCAGGACTCTTTGGGGCATCTAGTTGGCCTCACTCGCTTGGGAGGGTGGGGTGGGTGAAGAAGTAGAGAGGGCCCCAAAGGGAAGAAATTGGAAGGGAACTGAGAAAATTGTGAGGAAGACACTCCAAAGCCTGGAACCTAGAGGTTAGGGGCTGGGACAGGAGCCTTTTACCCAGGGCTAAGGGCAGCAATGTCTTGTATGGAGCCCAGGCTGAATCTCTGCATGTCTTGGGGCTTACTTAAAGCTTGAGGTTAAAGTGCAAGACAAGACTTTTAGATTGTTAGAATTGGAAAGGGAATTTAAAAATTGCTAAATCCAGCTTTTTAGGGCATAAAGACAAAAGGAAAGAAAGAAGAGAAGCGGTTTCCCCCACTCCAGCCCACCCGTCGTGAAGTAAAGTTGGGTGGTGGCATCTGTTTTTGAAACACTGTGTCTTGCAGAGTCCTGTGGGGCTGGGTGATGATTAATTTTATGTCAACTTGACTGGACTACACAGTGCCCAGCTATCTGGTCAAGCATTACTCCATGATTCCGGGTGCCTCTGTGTGGTGGTTTTAGAGATGATTAACTTTTGAATGAGTAGACTGGGTCAAGCAGGCTGCCTCCATAGGCAGTGGGTCCTATCCAATCAGCTGAAGGCTGCCCCTCCTCCAGGCTGACTGCCCACCTTCCAGATTAGACATTGGTTCTACTTTGCCTTTGGACTTGAAATGAAACACTGGCTCTTCCCGGGCCTCCAGCCTCTTGGCCTTCCATCAGGACCTACAATGTGGGCTTTCCTGAGTCTTCAGTTTGCAATCACCCTGTGAAGCCAGAAAAGAGGTCTGCAAGACGGAGTCAGAGAAGCTAAGCTGAGGCAGTGCAGCTGACCTGGTCTGCTTAGCTCATGTTCTCACCTCCCCCACTCCCAGGATTGTCTAGTTAAGGTTTCACCAGGATCGTGAGAATGTTTGTCTCAGGAGTCACACATGGACAACAGGTGTGATGTTGGTAAAGGTTACTTTGATGATTCTGTGTTTCCTTTGATGATTCTCTTAGATATTTGGTTACAGTGAAAATTACCTTTATGTTGTTTAAATGTTTTGCATTATTAGCGTGAAGACTATGATTTTTTTCTTTTTTGTTATATAAAGTTAAAATTTTCTAGGTTTGTTTCCTGGTATTCCTATTATAAAAGTTATTAGAATTGTATCTGAGGCAGAACAGAATTGAGAGGCTACTCTGGCTGCTCTCCAGAATCACTGGCATTCTAATAATAAAGCTTGTTTGGACCTAAACCCCGTCTCCGCATATTGGCTGGACAGTGACAGGTGGCCAGACCCTTTTGGTCCGGTAACACCTGGAGAGATTGGGACTTGTCAGCTTTCACAATTATGTGAGCCAATTCCCTAACAAATCTCTGTCTTTTCTCTCTCTCCCCATTCTAGATATAAATATAAAGCTTTACACACACACACACACACACACACACACACACACACACACACACACACACACACCTATTGGCTCTGTTGCTCTGGAACCCTGACTAGGGCAGCCAGGATTGTGTGTTGTGTGGAGCAGAGCTGTTTGGTGATGTGCCAGCTAGGGACATTGTTTTATTCTTTGAGGTGTGGCCAGGTGTTGGATAAAGGGCTAGAGTGAAGCATAGGGTCTTTTTTATATCAGGGGGTAGAAGGGGAGACACACGGAGTGGACTGTTGTTTCTGGGAATCTTAATTTCACTCACTTGGGAGCTTGGCAGACTGAGCAGGCTCCTCTCCTGGGAGGACACTCCTGTGTCAGCCTGCCACCACCATCCTCCTTGACTAAGCCAGGCCTCTGGGCACTCTGCTCTTCCCTTCACGGTGTCCCCACAGGCTACTGGCTAATTCCCAATGACTTGATGGGAGCTGAACCCGAGGCAGGGACATGTCTATTTTCCTGGAGCAGTTTGGGGCCCATGCTTCCCACACTCAGGTTCCCTGGTCTTTGTGTGAAGCCCTGGAGATGGGCCAGGTAGAAATCATCTGGGAATGTCTCCGCTTGTCCTCTGTCCAGGGAGGGGGCTGAGGAGCAAAGGGCCAGGAAGGCACTCCCCCCAGGCTGTCTGGAGACCCTGGGAAGTGTGTCTCTGCCCACGGGCTTGCTGCTTGGCTCTGTGATGAGAGCTGCAAAGTAGGGGATGATGGAGATGATGAAACACAGACTTCCTAAACTCCTGCTGCCCGTCCCACAGTTCCAGTGCGTGCTTCTCATCAGGGGAAAGAGCACTAAGGCTAGCAGGTGGGAGATTTGACAACCTTGGCTATGCCGCTCTGTCTGGGTGACCTTTGGTAAGTTGCTCTCCCCTGGTTTGCTTCATTCAGGGAATACCAATCAAATCCAATTTACTCATTATTTTGATATGCAGTGAGGTAATGTAGGTGAAATGCTTTAGAAAATTTATACAACACTATACAAGTGTAAGGTATCATTATTGCTATTATTAAATAGTTCTGGGCTCTTAGTTATTGCTCATAGCAACCCCTGGCCTTTTAATGTGTTTCCTCTTAGAAAGACCAAAATGTGCACTCTTTAATATGCAAATAAATCACTTGTGATCTTATGAATATGCAGACTGTGATTTGGTAGGTCTGGGTAGGCCTGGATTCTGCATTTCTTTCTCTCAGATGATGCTAATACTTCTGGTCTGGGGACCTAAACTACCTCTTCAGGGGAATAAAATCTTCTTACAGTGGAAGTATGGGCTTATCAAAACAGCTTGTAGTCAAAGATGGCTTCTGGTTATAAAAGATCAGTTTTGGTCTTTGGAAAAGTTGAGAGTGAGAGAAGGGGGATAGAAAGAGGGAGGTAGGTGAGGAAGCAGGTAGAGAGGGAGAGAGAAGAGAGAGAGATAGACAGACAGACACAGGGACCCAAGAAGCCCGGGATTGATCACTTCCTGGACTTTTCCCTGGAACAGCCACCGTTGGTCTTAGTAAGAGAGTCTGTGCTGCCCATTCTTGAGCCCACACTGTTGAGGATTTTGTCGATTTCTCCTGGGATGTTCCGCTTTTCCTCATTCTCAGTCTCCCGGTGGTAGAAGTAGTTGAAGTTGGAGACAATGACAGGCACAGGGAGGGCAATGGTGAGGACCCCTGCGATGGCACACAGAGTGCCCACAATCTTCCCCCCTGGGGTGGTGGGGCACATGTCACCATAGCCTACAGTTGTCATGGTGACCACTGCCCACCAGAACCCATCAGGAATGCTAGAGAAGTGAGACTCAGGTTCGTCCACCTCGGCAAAGTAGACTGCACTGGAGAAGAGGATGACCCCAATGAAGAGGAAGAAGATGAGCAGCCCCAACTCCCGCATGGACGCCTTCAGTGTCTGCCCCAGGATCTGCAGCCCCTTGGAGTGGCGGGACAGCTTGAAGATGCGGAAGACCCTCACCAGGCGGATGATCCTCAGGATGGCCAGGGACATGTTCTGCTGGGTGCTCGGCTCTGTTTCCTGGACCAGCTCTGTGATGAGTGCTGCAAAGTAGGGGATGATGGAGATGATGTCGATAATATTCATGATGTTCCTAAAGAAGTCAGTCTTGCTGGGGCAGACCACGAACCGAAGCACCAGCTCGAAGGTGAACCACATGATGCAGGTAGATTCCACCATGAAGAAAGGGTCGGTGAACATGGTCTGGGAGAGGACTGTCTTGCTAGAGTTGAGGCTGGGATCTCTGACCACCTTCAGCTCCCTATCCTCCCGGAACTCTGGTAGTGTCTCCAGGCAGAAGATGGTGATGGAGATGATCACAACCAACACTGAGACCACGGCCACACCACGGGCAGCGCCGGAGCTCTCCGGGTACTCAAAGAGGAGCCAGAACTGACGGTGGATGTCATTGGTGGGGAGCAGTGTTTCAGGGTCTTTGATGAAGCCTTCATCCTCCCGGAACTGGTCCATGGCCTCGCTACCCAGTTCATAGAAGGAGATCTCATCAGCAAAGACGTCAATAGGAACATTGGCTGGGCGTCGGATTTTCCCACCAGATTGGTAATAATATAGGATGCCGTCAAAACTGGGCCGGTTCCGGTCAAAGAAATACTCATTTCTCATGGAGTCAAAGAACTGCATTCTTTTCTCCCGGTCTCCCAAGAGGGTCTCTGGGAACTGATTGAGGGTTCTGAGCTGGGTCTCAAATCTCAGCCCAGCAATGTTGATGATCACCCTCTGGTTTCCTTCATTCCAGACCAGGGGCTCAGGCCCTGGGTTGTCAACACAGTCTCCTGGGAGCTTGGAGAAGGAAGTCTCATGGTTGGTGGTGTCGCTGATGAGGCTTCTCCAGTTGGAGAAGGGGCTGCTCCCAGGCCGACCTTTTGGGCTGGTTGGGTCAAAGTCTGTGGTGTAGCCTGGCTCTTCGTGGATTTCATCTGAGTTATCAAAATTGACCAGGGCAACCTCCATTTCCTTCCAGCCACACACATCCATTCTGGGGGAGTCAGGGGAGGAGCATGAAGACTCTCAGTCTGTGAGCTGTGGAGAGGAAAAAGCTCATTAAAAAGGAGCCAAGGTGATTCTTGGTTACTGAGATAAGGTACACCACGGAATAAACAATGACTTATTTTTGGCTTGGGAGGAATGTCATGGTTGTTTAGGGAACATTCTTCCCTTAAAATAGTTAGTACCTCCTGAATTTGCACACACTGTTAACTAAAAGAAATTGCAAAGGAGACTGGCTAATAGGGAACAACTCTCCCCAGCAAAAGATAATCTCCATCAATGCTGGCAGAGAGGGGCCTCAATAAAAGAAGATGTTAACATTTTTTAATAACAAAAAGTACGATTTTGTATTGGTATGAAGCCCTTGAATCTACCCAACATGTTTCCATGCCTTGTCTGTGATGCCTTTCTTTCTATCACACTGACAGCCAGTCCCTCATATATCCTTTTGGTTGTATCTTCAAAATATACCCAGAATTCAACTATCCCACATCACTTCCCCCACTGCCTCTTGGACCAAGTGGTGAGGGGTGGGCGTGGATCAGTGAACACAGATGGGATTCTGTGGGGAAGGAAAAACAAGAGAATAGAGGCTGTATGGCCAATCAGTAATGTCCAGGAAACCACTGCTCATCTAGAAATAACTTCTGGGGTTCTTTTCGGTATCTCAAATGAGTTAATGTATATAAAATGCTTGGTGGAGAGATTGCTATGTTACAGCTATTGTTTCTGTCAAATTCTTTATATGTCAGGAACTTCTAGAAACCACTAACCTTTGGAATTTTTTTTAGCCTGCGTTGAAGATGTTCATGGTGAATGATTTCATTCTGAAAAACTCTTTTAGGTGGGAAGGAAGTAGCTAAATGTGTGTGTGCTGGAAGTGGGGTTAGGCGAGCATGCTCAGCGGGCTTGGATATCTACAAACATAGATATTCCTTCCTCAGGTTCACTCTAGTTTCGATTTAAATTTAAGAACATTGAAGCCAGGAAGACTGGAGGTGAGGAGAAGGTGGGAGACAAGTAAGGTAGCTAGCCTGAGGCAAAATCTATAGAGGTTGTAACTTTGGGACAGTTTCATTTACAGGTGACAGGCTATCCTGCAGTGTATAGCACTGTCATCTTTTCAAAGTTATTTCATATTCACTTATCTCACTAGATGACTAATTGTGTGAGGTTAGAAGATGTTTTACAGACGGGAAGACTGAGTTCACAGGGGCCAAGTGGCCTACCCAAGACCAAAGGACTAGAGTCACAGATCTGATCTGAACCCAGCCATGGCTTCCCAGTCCAGGGCCTTTCTCTCCAGACTGTGGGGTCCTTGATGAGGTCTTGTGGGGAGCTGCAGGCCAGGACCACAGAATCGTGAGTGTTCGGAACTCCTTCTGCTCCATGTCCTCTTTCCTCAGTTCAGGCGCCATGTGTTGGGTGATGAGCTTAGGTTAGAGGGTGGGTTGAACCCCACCTCTTAGGAGCGTGTGGCCTTTGCCAGCTGCCTGACTTCACTGGGCTGCAGCTTCCTCAGCTGGGGAGTGGGGAAGGATGTGCCCACACCAAGCTTGTCAGAAACCACCTTGTCACGGATGCTTGGTGAGCAGTGTGGCAACTGGAAGGTAGGAGAGAGCAATGGGTAAGAACTTTGAGACTAGAGCCGGTCCACCTGAGAACAAACGCTGGCTGTGCACGTGAGAAGCCCTGCAGAAATGCTAGCCATTGCTCCATGGTGATGCCTGTCGTGATTTAGGGGCCTTGTCTTGGATCGCTCAGCTGCCAGGCAGATGTGGGCCTGGGACTCCAGCTCTGTGCTCATCTTGTGATGGCACAGGACAGTTTTCTCCTTTGGGGTCTGGGCCCTGGTGCTGCCCCCTGACTACTACCTTTTTGGTGCGATTCCTGCTCCACTTTCTGAGAAGATACCAGCAGTGAGCAGAGGCGGGGGTTTGGGGGCCCCTTCTGGTGGCTAGAGTGGCTCTTATTAGGAGCTTTCTCTAGCAGCCAGAGGCAAAAGGTCTGTGGGGATTAAGGAGAGCTGCTTTGGCCAAATAATTGACTTCTTCTCCTGGGACCTGAGCCATTTCCCTCCCCTCTGCCCAGTCTCCCCTTTGGCTTCCACCTCCGGCTCAAATGGCACATAGGAGGGAGGTTGGTGAGGGTCAGGCAGTGAGGAGGTGGTAGATGGTGCCATGTTCAAATGGTGTATCTGGGGGTCCACAGAAGCGCACTGCATGGGCGGGTCTGCCTGTTCCATTAGTAAATATTGATCATCATAGACAGAGAGAAAGGAGAATCAATCTTGGGGACAAGAGACCTGGGTTGAGGTTCTGCCCCACCACTTAGCAGTTGTATATTTTTGAGCAAATCACTGGGCTTTATGACCCTCAGTTTTCTGATCTGCAAAATGGGTAAAAATAATGGTAATTCCTATCTCAAAGATTATACTGATAACTAAATACTAACAGTGAAAGCATTTTATAAATTTTTAATTATTACAAAAATGTAAGGAGTTACGCTCCACACTCCCTTCCCTTCCTTTCCCCACATAAAGACAGTATAATATGCTTGTGGGCAGAAGGAACGTTTCATGTGAAGGCCCTCAGGAGAGGAAAACCACAGTTAAATTCAAGAATGGAGTGGGGGGAGGGCTCCATAAGCTCTCGCCTAATGACTACAATGCCATTAGGCACCTCTCCTCTGTCTCCTAACAAATACAAACAGTGTAGCCTAACCCTACGTATTCTTATATTAATCTGAGGGGGGAAAAGGAATTGTAGGAGGGATTCTCGGCTCACTGTCCTCTCCTCTGTTCAGCTTGGTCCTGCCTCTCAGACACTTTCCTCCCCTCATCTCCCCCGTTTCTCCAGGCCCACCTGGGGGCTGCTTGGGTCTTGCCTTGCCCGAGGAGGCTGCCCTGGCCAGTCTAGCTAGGAGACCCCCTCCTTCTCTGTGGTCCCAGCCTGCCTGAGTAGGTGCCCACTTTTGCACTCATTTTGAAGTACCAGCTTCCGCGGGGTCAGCCTCAGCTCTCCAGCTCTCTGGCGAGTTTGCCGGGTGCAGGACAGTGTTTTATAGAGCTATTCCTATTGCCCTGCATGTTCTCAGGTGACAGGATTTGCCTCCGATTCCCATCTGCATCACCCCAGTGTCCAGCTTGAAGTGGCAGACAGGAGAGTTCTGCATCACCCCAGTGTCCAGCTTGAAGTGACAGACAGGAGAGTGGCAGCTGAGGGTCAGGGTGGTGGAGGAGGTGGTGGGGAAGTGCCGAGTTCTAACCGTATTTCACAGATGTAAAGTGATTATTTATTAAACAGTTTTTATGCAGGTGAATGAATGAATGGAAAAACAATTACATGCTCAGAAGGGCAGGGACCATGTCTGTTTTCTGTACCAGTATGACTCCACAGGGAAAGCCCACCCCTGAATGAATGAATGATGAATGAATGAGTTGTGGCAGACTGCATACTGGGCTTAGAGCCAGGACACTTGCATTGACTCTACCTTTTGGGATTACTGACTACTTGCATTACCTCCTCCAGACCCCACGTTTTACTCTGTAATAACCAAATATGCAGAGTCAAAGAAACTAGATGCAGAGGGTCCACACATTGAATCCCAGGCAATGCCAATGAATCTAGAGTGACGGAAAGCAGGTCAGCAGTTGTCCGGGAAGGGGAGTGGGGACAGTGAGGGAAGAATTTCAAAGGGGTTTGAGGGAACTCTTATAGGGCTGATGATTATGCCTCTTATCTTGACTGTGGCGATGGTTTCGCAGGTGTACACACATGTCAAAGCTCATCGAGTTGCACACTTTTAAATCTAGCATGCCTCATTTCACCTTGATAAATCCCCACAAGAAAAGGCAAACAAGCACACAAACAAAAAAAACCAAATTCATGGTTTGCCATGAATTCCTCAAGATTTTGGTAAGGACCAAAGAAGATGATATGGGGCTGCTTTGTAACTGCATGGTGACGGGGAAGGAAGGGTTATGTGCACAGCACACACTGATGGTGCCCAGCACCTTGCCTGCCCTTACGTCAAGGGCTCAGCAAATAGTTCAGAAAGAATGAGCACCCAGCACCCAGCAGTGCTATACCCTTGCAGGTCAGGCCATGGAGACCCCACCCTCTCTCAGAAATGTGCACAATGTCAAGACAGTCCCTGGCCACAAGAGGCTGTCCCCTCACCTTCAAGCTTGGAGTTTCATCTGTTTGGTGACAGGAAAGAAGCTGCTCCCTGTGTTGAGAAATACCTGCTTTTCTGGAGAGGTTTCACTCTACTTTCAATAGGCCTTTGTACTGTCATTACTATTTTATGAGAGTCAAGATTAGCGTTGGTTCTGCCCCTGGGATTCACAGCCTGGGCCACCCTCCTCCACCCCACATGCAGGAGGAGATGGTGCTCTGGGTGGGTGAGTCAGCCCAGTGAGGATGGAGCTGCAGAGCTGGGGGCATGCGGGGGCCAGTTCCCAGAGCGGCAGGCAGGCTCCTGGAGTCTTCTCAGCTTGCTGAATGTGAGGTTCTGGATAACTTCCCCTCTGAGTCTTAGGACTTTTCATTTGCCCAGCCCTCCAAGGCCTCAAAAGAATTGCCATTATTCAAGGCTGAACTCTCCCCCGTAGCTGAAGGGGATCATCGCTTTCAAGAGTCTTCTACAACGTCTGATTCAACTTGTAATCTCTGCGCTTGCCTGGCACAGAGCCGAGACAGCGCGTTGGGTTAAAACACCTCTTTTCCCCTCTGACAAAGCATTCCTCCCTCCAGACCACTGAGTGTGCGGGTCCTGACCCCTGCTCGCTTTACTTCTAACGTCACATGGAGGCGAAGCTTCCTAGGGACTCCAGGTGAAGGCACTCTTGCCCTCCTGAGCACCCCACAGAAGTTTGCCTACACTTGTCTTTGGGAAATTTGTTTGATCCGTGTTTTACCTCCAAGAGCTTTGTCATCTTGGGTCCCTCAACATCTGGCACGTGGGAGAAGACTGGCCCATCCCTCTTTCTCATCTTCTGGCCATGGAGACCTTTGCTTGCCCTACTTTCCCCAGAGCCAGAGAGACTGGTGTTTGAACCCCATCTCTGTACCCACGAGATGTGTGGCCTTAGGTATATCCTCACCTTGGTGAACTCTGCGTTCTTCCCCTCTTAATGGGTCTAGTCTTCCATTTCCTCTGGGTTCCTGGGGGAAGAGTGAGATAAAGTAAGTAATGCATAGCACTGGGCCTGGCAAGTAGAAGGCATTCCGAAGGTGGGAGCTGATCCCTTTGGAGAAGACTCCCCTGCTCACGTGGTGTGGACCACAGCCCTCCCGGCTGCCCCTGTGCTCTGGCCCACTCCATGCTGGCACCCAGGCTGAGGATGGGGCTTTGTGGTGTGGGTGGCCTTTTCCTTATAGGCAGGGCCTTGGGTGGCTCAGCCCTGTGCTTCTCCCGGAACACTTTCTGGAGATGTCTGTGGCTAGTGCCTGGCCGGTGGGTCTGGCTTTTCAAGGTCACAAAGATGTACTGAGCGGGCAGTGTCCGGGGCCTATCCCATAGAATTTCCCCACAGGTCACCCTTGGTTGCCTAGCAACCCCAACACCTCCTACACATTGAGGTAGGGCAGCAGCTGTTCCTGAGTCTGAGAATGGTTGAAAGAGGCATCATCAAAGACAGGTGTAAGGCTGTTCAAGGGATGGGGAGCTCAGATGTCACAGTAGGTGGGGAGAAAAGAGGGCAGGCAGGTGGGCCCAGCTTGGGTTTTTCCCCTCCTGTTGTCAGAGCATGAGAGCATCACTAAAGGAGGCACGACTGTGGCGCTGCTTGTGGCTGGACAGAAGAGGGCGCTGTTGTCCACTAGAGGCAATCTGAGATCCCCTGAACCCCTTCCTTCCATCTGCGATGGTGCCCTCTTTCACCTCTTAGAGCCAGCAGGCCTCCCTCAAACCTGCCCTTTCCTGGTCTTTGCCCCTTAGCCAAACCCCATCTTTTCGGTTCATGCTGAACCACAGATCCAGCCTCAGGAGCTGAAGGAGTGTCCGTTCTGTTCCTCTCTGCCTCACCACTGGTCAGGATTATGTTACCCTCCCCTCCAAGGCCTCAGTTTCCCCACTGGGGAATGGGGAAGCAAGACTTTCTGGCTCTTCTTCCCACCTGAGCCCTCCAGGTCTATGGCAGAAGGGTGACCCCAAGCAGCCAGCTTCCCCTGCCCCTCTGAGGGAAGGCAGAGGGCGGAAACAGCAGCGTCAGACACAGAGGGCAGAGCTGGAGGCTGAGAACGGCACTCTGCTAGGAGACTGGCATATTGTGGGAACAGCAAAAGCAGTCATTAGGCTGGAGTGGGGTGGGGGTGATCCCCACAGCATGGAGCCTCCTCTCAGCCAGCCTGAGGCAGGCTTTCTGTCCTGGTCAAAAGCACGGGCTCTGGGGGAAGCTGGCAGGGCCAGCCCTCAATTCTGGCTTGGCCATTTATTGTCGTGTGACCGAGGACAAATTACTTATGCTCCCTTCCCTCAAGGTTCCTGGTCTTTAAAGTGTCCTTACTAGTATGTGCCTCGTAAGTTTGTGATGAGGGAGTTGATGCCAGATGGAAAGCTCAGCAAGTGCCAGTGGCCAGTATCAGCTGTGGAGGGTCAGGGGAAATCATTTCTCTTTTACCTATCCTCTTACTATAAGTGTGTAAGTCATACCCGTACTGGTGTGGCAGCCAGGCCCTTTCAGATGCTGTCCCTGCTTGACCAAGCCTGCTGGGGTGGGGATGGTCAGTGAGGAGAAGGCCCTGGGGGCAGATGTCCCTGGGGCCATCAGAGGCTGGCTGTGGCTTGTGTGGCCCCTGCTCTAAGCCTCTCTGCCTGGGGGGATGCTGCTGTGACGGGGGAGATGATCTCTGTAGTTACCTCCACTCACACTAACCAGGCATTTCCATACAATATTTGAGGCTCACAATATCCCCCAAGGTAGGCAGAGACTATTATCCTCATTTAACAAGGAAACTAAGATCCAGAAAGGTGTCTGATTGACCCAAGGTCCTTCAGCCTTAAGTTACGTTGTGACTCAGACCTAAGTTTTCTAGTTCCAAACTCAACATTCTTCCCTCTCTTGCCTGGTCACATACACTACGACATGTGGCCTGATCTCATCCAGCCAGGGGCTGTGCCGGGACACACATACACAGCGACGCAGACACACAACACAGACACACACACACACGGAGCCACACAGCTATCCAGACACTCTCAGGCACACACCGAAATGGCTATGTGTGCGCCTTCTCATGCAAATAGTCATGTACACATACACGCTGCACATGAAGTTCTCAAGGCTCCCGATAGACCTGTGCGCATGATCCCATATGTGCACACGTGTGAGTGGATGCCCACGCACAGACCCAGAGGCCCTCCAGCCACCCGCACTGCACAGATGTTTCTGTTCCAGAGGTACCCTGACACCCCCTGCTCCCATCTCGTTTCTCTGCCTCTTGGAACAGGAGAATGTTCTGTTACTTGGAGCAATTCAAAGAAGACAAGGAGGGCCAGAGGGGGCTCAGAAAGCTGGTCACGTGGCTCTCCTCCCTGTCAGTGTGGCGACAGGCACAGCGTGGGCAGCCGGTCTCTCTGTCTGTGAGGACTGCTCAAGGACAAAGCTTTCTTCCTAAAGGGACAGAATGAAGAGGGCAAGAGCTACTTTTTTCATTTAAAACCTGAGCAACAGTAGTGAGGGTGAAAAGAATGATCACAGTATAATTCTTTCCTGCAGGAATATTAAGGGCTTACAATTAAACTTCTATTAACCGTGGAGACTGGAACAGCGGCCTGCCTACTCTGGGGGAAATACTGTTGCTCTGGAAGCCAGCAGGGAGGCAGGACTCCAGGGACCTTTTTCTTGGACCTCTAGATTTTGTACACCATCGAGTCCCCATACTGCCTTCCTGCTTGCCCTGGAGAGAAGGATGCCTCCACCTGTGAAGGCAAAAGGTGCAGGAGATAGGTGACACCAGAAGAGAAGGCAAAGAAGTCATGGTCTGGGCTCCTGAGAATCTTCCTGCTGGTCCCACCTGTGCCTGCACCTTAGCCATCCAGCTTTTGCTTGAGTCTGTTCTTGGGTA
The DNA here is from genome assembly GCA_963574655.1 of Perodicticus potto. Lineage (NCBI taxonomy): Eukaryota > Metazoa > Chordata > Mammalia > Primates > Lorisidae > Perodicticus > Perodicticus potto. The sequence goes on along the minus strand of CAUYRH010102621.1, from coordinate 21,069 downwards.
TTTACCCTTGATCTTTGGGAAGTGGAAAGCTCTTCAAGGTTTGAGGCTGATTCTCTGCACAGTTCTGGGTGTTGGCCATGCCCATGCAGGCCCTTGGGGAGGTGTGGAGGCAGGAGGACCTTTGCAGAGAGCTGGGGCTGAGCCAAACACTCTCTACACACTCACTCTGCCCTGCCCTCAAACAGGTCCCAGTGCAGCCTCCCACTCTGCATCCCGCTTCTGCCCTCCCCTACAACCCTCCAGGGGTTTGCACCGAGCCCCACAGAGCTTTCTTCTGGCCAGCCCAGCTCAGCTGTGAGGTGGGGTTTGGGAAGGGCAGATAAGTAGTGGTGTGTAGGGGTTTTTCTTCCTGCAAAACCTCTCCTGCCCACCCCCCAAAATGTGGGTTTGTTTTTTCCTGTTGCAGGAATAGAAGAAGGAATGATTTTTGATAAAATTGTAAAATATGCGACATTTCTGTTTAAGCTTCTACTCTTCCCACCTTGCCCTCAGCTGCCAATTTTCACAAAGCCAGCTTATTAGCTGGAGAGAATGTGGTAGGTAGAGTCAGCAGACGTGAGCTCAAGTTTGCCTCTGCTTCTCACTAGCCGTACAGCTTCAGGGGAGTCACGTTAGCTTGCTGAGTTTTAGTTCCTTCATCTTTAAAACAGGCACGAAGTCATCTGCTCTGCTTACACACCCCTGCCACACCGCACATGCGGCAAGTTCTCATCTGCCTGTGCTGAACGGCTGTGAGATGGCAGATGTCAGAATGTTTGTGAAAACACACAGGAGGGGGAGTTGCTGTAGCTGGGCCAGAGCTGCCCACCCACCGAGGGGCCTTTTGAAACTAAGGTGCAAGATCCCCCATCCCCTGAATTCACGGGAAACCCTCACACAACTCCATGACTTCTAACGTGCTTTCCCGTTCATGTTTTTCTGACTCTTACAGCAGACCTAGGGGAGGGGCAGACTGCTATTACTGTCTCTCTTTTACAAGTGAAGAAACTGAGGCCCAGAGCAGTGATGGGAGTAAGTGTTAATACAGGGACCTGACACTTCATTCTGATTCTAAGCTCAACCACACCTTGTGCTTCCAGGCAACCTCAGTCAAGGCTAGGGGCTCACTTTCTAATTGTCACTGATTTTCTCAATAACATGCTGTGATTCATTGTTGATAAATTTACCACAACTGCTAAACTTGCCTCCTCCCCTCTCCTCATCCCCACTTTGTCCTACCAGGGGTGTTTTATTTAGCATGGTGCTTACAAGCAAGAACACTGGAGCCAGCAGGCTTAAGTTTGCAACTCCAGCCCTGTTACAAACTAGCCCTATGGCCCTGTGCAGGTCACTTAGTCTCTGTGCCTCAGTTTCTTCATCTATAAAATGGGGAGACTATATCACAGGGCTATTGGGATGATTAAAGGAGCGAATGTAAAACCCTTAGAGCAGCTCCGGACACAGCGAGTGGGATGTAAATGTTGGTTCTGGTGCATGTAGGAGCCAGGGCCTGGGCTGCTTAGGGGAATAGCTGCCTCACCTTGGCCAGGTTTTGAGAGCATAACTGGAGGCCCCGTTGGTGCCCCTACGATTGTCTGAGCTTGCAGTGACTTCTCGTTGCCCCAGGCTGTGCACCAGTCTGGATCTCTGCCAAGGAAAAGGCCTCCTTCTCCCTGACCTTCACTCACCACCAGTTTCCAGAGTCCGTGGAATCTGTCTCCAGGGGGCTCCCATGTCCTTGTCCTGCCCTTCTCCTCCCTCTCTCCCACTGCCAACCTGTTCAGACGTTGCCCCTTGCCTGGATTGCTGCCATGGCCTCCCCAGTCCTCCTGTGTGATTACCAGGGCGCTTCTGTGGAGCCCTCCACACCCACCCTGGTAAGCGTCCCGTGTGTACCTGTCTCCTACATTGTGGTGGGACCCCAGCTGCACCTTCTCTCAGCAGCCAACTGTAGGGTCTATGGATACACACAGCGTCCACCAGGGGAGTGGACGGGACGAGCGCACTTGGCCCCCACTCTGGCTGGCAGTCTCCCACGTACCTTCTCCCTTGCCTTCCTTTCTTTGGATGGGAGGGCAGGACCAGGGGTTTTGTCCCTGAACAACAAAATGCTAAAAGCCACCCTCTTCTTTTTGCAATCACCCTGAATCCTGAGATATTTTCTTGGGGTCACTTCCCAAAGCTATGTTCCAGGATTTATTAAGCTGGATGACCTTGGGCATGTTATTTAACCTCTTTGTGCCTTAGCTCCCTCACCTGTAAGGCAGGGGCAATAACAATGTCTACAGAGAGTTTTGGGGGGAGGAGTCCTATCGCCCCAGTATCTAGGGGATAGATAGTGGGAGTACAGTATGCATGTGCCTAGGAGAATCTCTGAAGATATTTGTTGAATAATTCACAGATTGGCGCACAGAGGCTTGAGCTATGACACAGGCGCTATTGGGGGAATTGTAGGCACATGTCCCTGGGGGTGGGGTGGGCAGCAGAGGCTGCCTGTGTGCCTGAGAAAATACCACAGAGGCCATTATCTATTCTCCCAGCTAAAGCTCTTCTGCTTCTGGGCTGTTCTTCTATTGGCTCTTATGTGGGCATTGAGCGGACGACTGGTAGTGGGGCTCTGGGGCCTCTTTAAGCACTAAGAAGGCTCCAGAACTTGTGGAGCAGAAGCAGCCATAGTGGATAGACTGTGTGTGGGCGGAGCAGTTATGCTTTCTTCTGGTGGAAAGACAAAGCCCACACTGAAGTAGGGGCCGAAACTGGTGTTCTTGGAGAGCTCATAACCGAAGAAGCTAGGATGTGGACTGTAGCTAATGTGTCTCCCTAAGAGCATGCTGGGAAGCCAGCCAGTCTGCTTTATGCTTGCTGCCATGCAGGCAATTTTTCCCCAGAATCCTTCAGGAGCTCTAGGAGAGGGGCACTTGGGGCCCTTCCATATGGTGGTCAAGATCTAGTTGCAGAGATTGAAGTGTAGATCAAAGGAAAAAACTATGGCCAAGAACTCACCAGCCGGAGAGTGGGGGAGAAGGTGTGTCTGTCTTCTTTGGCCTGTGTGAGTCGTGGGTCTTCTGGCTGGGTCAGCTCTCCATGGCAGAGGGGATCTGCTGGTCTCAGGGCAGATGGAAGGACTGGCAGGAAGGAGCCTGCTCAGCTGATGCCTGGGATTCGGAAACTCTATCCTTCTGTGAAATAAGATCAGCCTGGCTGTCTCTCTCTCTGGAGGAAGCTTGAGCCAGGATCCAGTCGTGGTCAGTGGGCAGGGTACAGGGTGGCCAGGCTCCAGGGGCCAAGCAGGCAAAGTGAACTCAGGGAAGAACAGCCCTGCAGCATGACGGCTGGATGTGCACAGACCAGATCCTGACAGATCGAGAGATTGAATTAGTTATGGACTCTTACTATTTTTTAAAGCTGGTTACAGCATGCAGGCAACATGCGGTGGTGGTGGCGGGCTTGTGTCTCCCTATCATTATCCCCAGCTCCTGAGAGCCCTTGCTATGACTGGGTCATTGAGTCAGGTGTGGTTTTTCTGGACTCCTCAGTAACTGACCCCTACATGGCACTGAGGTTCTACGGTGGGCCTCTGCCCACCTGCTCTGAGACAGGGTAAGGGACACAGGTGAAGCTTGGTCAGTCCCAGTGGCCCTGTGGGACAGAACCTTGGCCTGACTAACCCCTGAACAGGCCTTTCTCCAACTCCAACCAGACCCATTCCAGGCTTCCTCAGAGGGCTGTGACCTAGAGGAAAGCCAATGTTGGGAAGGTCCCCTCCATAGGCAGAGGACCCCCTCGCCACCCACAGGGCCACGGGGTGGAGGTGGGGAAGGAAACCGTCTCAGCTCTCTGACCTCAGTGGACCCTATTTGGGTAAAAGCAAGAAGGAGAGGCAGAGAGGTGGAATGAAACAGTATTAAAGTTAGAGGATGCGGAGTTGAATCTTACCCCATTCGATAGCTGGTGACCTTGAGTGTACCCCTTGGTCTGTCTGAGGCAATATAGAACATTGAGTCAGCACACAGGCTCTGGAGATGATTGTCTGGGTCCAAAACCAAGCTACTAGCTATGGGACCTTGGGCAAATTACCTAACCTCTCCACGCCTCCATTTCCTTATCTATTATATGTAAAATGCAGATGGATTAATTGCATGACTCTCACAGTGTGGAGAGGTTTAACTGAAGTAACCCCGATTAAACACTTAGAATAATGCTGGCTGTTTAAGACACTCTGTAAACATAACTGCCCTATTTCTGAGTCAATGTCTTCTATATTTTTCTCTATTTACTTTTATAGCAAGGGACCAGTATTAAATAATGGATTTAAAGTGCTTTCCAAACTGTAAGGTGCTGAATAGACTTAGGAATGAATGCTACTATTAAAAATTAGGTTGTCTTTGAGGTCCACACAGGCCTCCCCACATGCTGGGAGCATCCCGCTCCCCACTGGGTAGGCCGAGGCCCTTCCTTGGGACTACCCTGCTTTCAATTGGCATCCTTTCCCCTTGATTCCTTCATAAAAACTGTCTAGTCCTATGTCTAAGGCCCTGTGGCTGCTGGGTGACAGTCAGCTAATGCTTGGAAATCATGCCATTTGCTCTCAGGGACTTGGGGGCACACTGTGCGTTTATTCCATATGGGACTCTACTGGGGGTAATTTGGGTCATCTTGGGATGATAAACTATTCCACATGGAGGACTGGCTCACTTTTCCTATGTACAGGGAAGCCTGGGCCTCCATCTCAAAGAAGAGTTGGTACCCCAGAAAGCCAGGCAACTGACCTTTCAATTCTTTGAGTCAAAGTCTGTGTACTGGCTCAGGACATGTTTGTGGCCCACCATGAATGCCTTGGCACGGTCACAGCTCAGGTACCTGAGACAGGCACCAGGGCAGCACAAAGGTTTCTCATCAATAGCTAATGAGTCCACCAATAAAGGGTGCCCTGTCTGTTTCTCGTGAACAATGCCCTCCCCGTTCCCTCGGACTTTCCTTTCCTCCTGTTTGTCACCGATTCGCCTTCAGGTTACCCAGTTAGCCTTGTCCTGCAGTGAGTGGACGAGAGGCTAGATCTTAGCAGGTAAGGGACCTGAACGCCTGGCACAGATCCTGCTGCCCAGAGGGCACTGTGCCTGTCCTCCCTGTCCCAGGGAGGCCCCTTGTAGCCAGCCTGTGGGTGTGCTGGGGGAGAGGCCGCTCTGGTTTTGCTCTAGGTCACCTCTTCTCTCAGATTCTCAGGGGACTAAGCCATCTGAAGGGGCTGGAGCAGGGGGAGGGAGGAAGAGGAAATGGGTTGAGGTGGACTCTGCTCATGGTCCTGCTCCGGTGGTTGATATTGCTCAGGTTAGTCTCCTAAACCTGTGAGCTCTCTTGAAACACCTCAGCAGGTGTGGCCAGGTCAGGAGGAAGGTTTCTCCTGGGCCAAATGACATCTATTTATTTGTTTGCAGTTTAGCAACACGTGTCATGCCCCTCTGTGTCTGGCACTGTGCCGGGCTATAGAGTGGAGTCATTGGCATAACTGAGTAGTGTCAATTACTTAGTAGCTTTGCAATTTCCACCTCCTACCTGATTTGTAAAAATCAGGTAGGCTTTATATACATACAGTGACATATAACAAATTGCACATATTACAAGTATATAATTTGATGTTTAAACATAAGTGTACAGGGTTGGACAATTAAGTGCATGATCTCATCCTAGAAAAAGGGCTACATACCTCATGGCTGAATATCACTCCAGTCACCTTCGAAGCACTCCCCTTGGGAAGCTATGCAACAATGCCAGCACCTAGTGGACCCTGGAAAGCAATTGTACCACTCTTTTTCTGGAATGACCATCAGAACTGTTCACGCATCCTAGAAAAAGTGCCAAAGCACTTTTGGCAGGAGTTTGAGGTTACAATAAGCTAAGTTTAGGCCTCTGCACTCAAGTCTAGGTGACAGAGAAAGATCCTAGCTCTATTAAAAAAAAAAATTAAAAAAATAAATAAAATATTAACTGGAATTTTCTAGGATTTTATATAAATGGAATCATATAGTAGACATGTATTTGTTGTCTGTTTTTTTAATTCAGCATAATTATTTTATGATTTATCCATGTGGTTGCATTTATCGATAGTTCATTCCTTTTATTGTTGTGTAGTATTCCATTGTATGGATATAACACAAATCGTTTTTCTCTTCCTTTGCTGATGGACATTTGGGTTATTTCCAATTTTGTGCTGTTGCAAATAAAACTCCAGTGAACATTCATGCCCTTGTCTTTGAATGGGCTTCTGCTTTCACTTCCCCTGGGTGAATATGTAGGAGTGGGATGGCTCCTACCAGCTTGACAGAGCTAAATGCCCCATGTCCGCAAGCAATCCTGGGTTGGTTGAGTTTTCCCAAATCTTTCCAGGATTCTTGGAAAGGGCATCTTTTTTTTGTTTGTTTTTATGAGGAAAAAGCAGGTGGTCAGACATGCGCAGGTGCCCTGGGGATAAGGAGAAGTTGGTGTGTGTTGCAAGTTGCTTTGTAAATAAACACTGCCAAAAATTGTTTTTCTTTGAGCCAGCAGGATATGATCCTATACAATGTCACTACCAAGGCTTAGTAGCTAGCATCAACTTTGACCTCCAGGCTGCCATCCTGGGGCAAAGCTGTGGCCAGAGAAAAGGCCTTGTCTAGACACGTGGGAGCCAAGAAGTTTTCTTGGGCCTGGGAGATGTGAACACCAGGCTCCAGGTGCCAAGGCAGCTGGGCCATTGGTGGTGGGCACTGCAGTGTCAATTCCAGGCTGTGAGCCACACAGAAAGCTCCTTCCCTTTAAACAACAGACCTCCTGCTGTCACTTTACATATAACTCCACTTGGTGCCAGAGTACCCTTCCATTTTCCCAGCTCTGAGTCTTGGCATTGGGAGCATTTCATTGGGGTTCTGGGGGTACCCCCTTTTCATGTGGGTAGCTGGGCTTAACCTGGCTGGGGCTCATCTGCTTTTATCTTGGAGGTCCTGAGAAGTGGCTTCCAGAGACTTGCATCTTAATCTTACATAGGGATGGAGAGAGGGAGCCCAGGGGCTTCTCAGCCCCTCCAGTGACTTAGTAATTGTTTAAAATTTTCATTGTGCAACTACCAGTTATTGGGCATGGAAATTATGGTAGGTGCTTCGATCATAGGGGGAATAAGTGTGAATGCCTTCAAGGTGCTCATTGGTCCAGCGGGTGCCCAACAAGAAGGCAAGGGGCAAGTTCACAACTGGGGAGATCAGCGCTATGACGTGATGCGGTCCTGACCTGCAGGGGGCCTACCCACGGCCTGCTGTGTGGGGGGAGATGGCCAAGGTGCCCACAGAGAGGACTGCACTCCCTGGCCAGGCAGCCTGCCAGGCCAGCAAGGAGGTCAGGCACCGTGGGGGTCACAGTTGAACCACAGTGTCGCAAGGCCTGGGTGAGCAGCTGGCTTTCTGTGGCTAGAAAATCCCACGTTTCTCCTTTCTGCTCTCTTTCCAGCATTGCTTCTCTCCTCTCCTCTCGCTGGCACAGGAATCCACGGTTCTTGTCAGAAGAGGCAATTGAAAGGAAAACGCAAATGTATTTGAGGGGTGTGTGCAAAAGTCATGAGCCAGTGCAGGAAGTGGAGCCTGGAAGTGATCCTCAAAATTCACAGGATGACGATATTCATAGCGGTGAACATTTTTTAAGTGTGTACAATGTGCCAGATATGGGGCCTAGTGCTTTATCTATATTAACTCATTTAATCCCCAAAACAATAGGAGTGGGTGCTATTATCTCGATTTTACAGCTGGGGAAACTGAGTCACCAGGGAGGTTTGCTTGCTCAAGGTCACGGAGCCTCTGGGATGTCAGAGCTGAAATGTGAATCTGGAAGTGCAGACCTGAGCTCTGCACTTAAAGTCATGTGCAATGTGCAGGGCTGCCAGTGGGCATGCGGGATGGGGGCTGACTCTGCCCCAGGATCACCCTGAGGGTGGCATGCAAGCTAAAGGACAAGTGCTCTGGGCTGAGAAAAGAGTGCAGAGGATGAAAGTGTTCCATGCACAGGAGGACTTTTGAGTGTGGTGGTGTGAGGCTCAGAAGAGCGATTCTCTTAGGACTGGCTGTGGGGTGCTCAGGAGGACAGGGGTCTCAGTTAGGTACGGTCTAAACAGGCCGCAATAAGCTGAAGAGCTGGTGGCTTCCTCACCCAGCGAAGCCTGTGGCTAGGTGACCAGGGAGAAAGAAGGAGCCATTTGAGACCCAGGATGTTTACAGTCCCAGGCAGGGCGAGTCCTTCTCATCATCGACATCATCACCTTCATCACCATCATCACCCTCATCACCCTCATCACCATCACAACTTTTTATTCAAAGTTGCTCCTTGCCTTCTTGTTGGGCGCCCCCTGGACCAATGAGCACCTCAAAGGCATTCACTTTTTATTCAAAGGAAACTTTTGTGTGGGCTCGGTGCCTGTGGCTCAAGTGGCTAAGGCGCCAGCCACATACACCTGAGCTGGCTGGTTCAAATCCAGTCCGGGCCCGCCAAACAACGACGGCTGCAAACAAACAAACAAACAAAAACAATAGCTGGGCATTGTAGAGGGTGCCTGTAGACCCAGCTGCATGGGGCAGAGGCAAGAGAATCACTTAAGCCCAGGAGTTAGAGGTTGCTGTGAGCTGCTGTAGAGTGCTATAGCACTCTACCCAAGGTGACAGCTTGAGGCTCTGTCTCAAAATACATACATACATACATACAAAAATACATAAAAGCATCTGAAGAAAAATATCCTTATTAAAAAAAAAAAGGAAACTTTTGTGTGAAAGTAAAACAGATAAGAGAAGCTGCTGTGTTTGTATTCAGGGTGTGTGGGGGTCCTGCGTCCTGCCTGCTGGGTCCCTGTATTCCCTGCTTCTTGGAACCTCTCCAGCTCCTGGAACACAGTCTGATAACCAGTGGTCATAGTCATTACTGATTCCAATGCTGTCTAGTGGAGGCCTGACTGCCCCAGTCACCCTGGCTTCTCACTGGATATATCTTTTGGTCCCCTCCTGTCCAGTGCACAGGCTGAGTGAGACAGTCCAGTTTGTTTCTTGCCTGATAAACTGATCCCCTTACCCTCCACCCTGACCTCTGGGTCTTTTACTACCAGCAGCCTAGGAGAACAGCCAGGGACCCAGGACCTCCAATGAACCAACTGCATACCAACCTATGAAATTCGAACTCCCCTATCAGATCCTGGGGCCTCTCAGGCTTCGGTCTAGGCTTGCCCTTCTGACCTAAGCTCCTTTCCTCCAGTTCCTGGGACAAAAGGAAGAGCAGGGCTGTGCTCACCTCAGAGGATCCTCCATTACCCTAGTGTGTACGTTTGGCCTAGACTTGGCAGGGAGAGAGAGGGGCTGGCTAAAGGCGGAGGGAGAGCGAGTCAAAGGGGCAAGTGAACAAGCTCTTTCCTGCAACATCGGGGAACAAACAACCATCAGGCCTGAATGTTCATTTCCACTGCCCCAGACCAGTGTGGACTGGCTCCATCTCTCAGCACCTGCAGCCATTAGTTGTGCAAACAGGTTCTCTTTATACAAGCACATGATTGCGAAGCACCCAATGTACACCTGGGCACAGGGCTCGGTATTGGAGATAGAGGGGAGAGGAGCAAAACCTTTTACGTCCATGTTTGTGAGATGAAATAAGAGCTACCTTGTAGGATGCATAGAAGACTGGATGAATATTGCATGTGTACGCACCTAGCTCTGAGCCTGTGGCCTGGAAGGCTTTCAATAAATAGGGCTGTGAGATAAATGGGAAACTACTATAATAGAAGTATTTGCTGCAGGATCACAGAGGAGGGAGCACTAAGCTTGGGGTGGAGGTGGGAGCTAGGCAAATGTGGAGGGGAAGATCTCATCTCTCAGGAGCAGCTGGAGCTGAATCTTGTAGGTTAAATGGGATCTCCCAAAGCCCAAAAGAGGTAGGTTTGTAGAGTGAAGAAGGATAGGGAGGAGGATCTCAGGGGCACACACAAAGGAAGGTTGGATGCATATTCTAGCCGGGCTTATCTGGTCAACTCCAGGCTCAAAGTGTCCAGCCTATATGGCATCAACCCCTCAACACAGCACTGTATAATGGAGGGCTGCTTTGGACTTGGACAGACTGGGATTCATATTCTGCTCTTGTGTTCTTCGTGTACTTCTTGACTTTTCTGAGTCTCAATTCCTCGGCTCTGAAGGGGAGTTTGTTGTCTGCTTTGCCAGATTGCTGTAATGCAAGGGTGAAAGGAACCCATGCAGGTGCAGTACATGGCCCCTGAGACTTTGTTTCTGCCTCTTCTTTGAGGCACGAACATGGGGCTCAGAATTCTGGAATTAGATAGTGTTAGGAGTGGTTCACTACAGCCCTGCAGGGTGGTTGTCCAGCCTCTGTGAGCCACTTCTGGCTTGTGCAAAGGTTGCTGGACAAGCACAACCTTGACTGCAGCCATTTATAGCATCCCCCTTCCACCATGTCCTAAGGGGAGAGGTAACAAGGAAATAGAGCAATTATGGATAGTGACTACTGGGTCATAGATGCTGTGTCTTAGTAGGGGTCTTAGAAGTCACTGATCCTAACTCCTGACTTGTATAGGTAGAGAGAGTTGTGACTTGCCCAGTGTCACCTAGTGAGTTACTGGCAGGTCTCCTGATTTCCTTTGGTAGGGCTATTGTCCAGCAGCCTTTGGCTTAGCCAGCTCCAGCTAGTGACATCTGAGGGGAATCAGCCAATCCCTTCAGGATCTGCCCTTGGGATGTAGGACTGTGACCTTGGAGAGTCCTCTTCAGTGTGTCACACCTATCCCCATGACTGACCTGGAATCCTGGAGGTGTGGGATGGACTGGGGAGGACTTAGTGCTGTGGCTGGGGTCTTGTCCTTGCCTGGTCAGGGGACTGGGACAGACAGGATAGACTGGAGTAGGCTGGTGGGACTGAACCCACAGCCAGGGGGTGGATAGGCTGGCAATAGTTTGAGAGAGGATCCCATGCTGGAAACCCCCATGGTGTACAATCTTAGTGTTGGAGGCTGGGCATAGGGAGCTAGGTGTCCCCACCAGGCAGAGCCCAGAGACCCCATAAAATTCTGGCACACATGTGGCCACTGGGCATCAGCATTGGAGTATCTCTTATACTTGATCCTGAGGGGCAACCACTGGCAAGAGCAAGGCAGAGCCCAAAGACTCCTAAGAGAGAAACTGGCCACTGACAAGGTTCTCAGACATAGGCTCAGGGCCCGGGAGCCAGGGAAGGGTTAGTCGTGGCCTGGCCGTGGTGATGGTAGGCAAAGTGGCCCAGCCGTAGGGAGAGGAGGCTACAGATCCTAGGAGCATGCAGATCATTGGCAGGCTGGGACAGAAGGAGCAGAGGGTCTTGGTCCCAGCCCTTCTGTCTCAGATTGGCCCATGCAGTCCAGCAGGGCCATACTAGGCAGAGATCATGGTTCCCAGTGGGATTAGATTGGAGGTGAGATCTGGGAGTATGGGAGGGCACCCTGGGCCAGCTCTGCTACTCAACTTACTGGGTGACTTTGGGCAGTTCCTTTAGCTTCTATACCTTGATTTTCCACCTGCAAACTGGGGATAATATTCTGCTCTGCCTTCCACACAGGTTCTTTTGGGTTAAAATAAAAGGTACGTAGCATCGTACTGAAGTGACATGCTGCTCCCCATCTCATCATGAGTCCCTCAGAGTAAGGACCTGGCCTCTGGCTTCTTCTGTGTCACCCACAGTGTTTGGGTCATGGCTGTGTCCCACTGTGCAGACTGAGTGAGAGGACGGGTCACAGCTGAGGCCAGCCTGCAGGGCTCTGGCAGCCAGCAAGGTTGCTGAGGAAGGAACAACCTGGTGATGGATGACGTTGCCAGCCTTTGCCCATCTGGCAGCCCAAGCAATTTGCATAAAAACAAAGACAGCTCCAGCGGCATGAAATATTGATGCCCTAAGACTCTCCAGAGTGGCGTCTCCGTCTAACTCTGCGAGGGCCCGGCTCCTGGCCCCGGTGGCAATGGCGCCTCCTGCTGCTGAAGTTGATTCCGAGGGAGAGTCGCCCCTGCTGAGAGGGCTACATGGGAGTTCTCATAGATGTGCATTAGTCTTAGGTTTCAGGTGATAGAACTTCAATCAAACTGGGTTGGAAAAAAAATATTGGATCAGGTTCTCAGTGGCTCAGGTTCTAGTCCGATGAGGGCAGATGGGAACTCAGTCCTCTCAGCAGGCCCAGGCCTCTCTCTCTGACCCCCACAAAGAAACCCATTGATAAAATGGCAACCTTTCAGGAATGACAGAATTGGGGGGGCATCCCTGAGGAAGCTCTAAGATGGGGGGTAAGATTATGAGGGTACATTTTCACCAGCCTTCTGAAGGGGGCCTACTAATGAAAAATGCCTATGTGGTACAGCCCCCACTGTTTGGAGACCCTCCTAACAATGAAGTAGTGAGCAGGGTTAGCAGCTGGGCCCTCTGAGTCCTGAGGTGGGAAGGGGAGGTGCCTAACATGGGCACCTCCCCAGTGTTTTGGGTCTTTGTCCTCAGAGCAGGGTCAGGACTTTGTTTATCTCTAGTTTGGCTTCTTCCAGGAGGTGCAGGTAGCAGCATAAAATCTAGGTTCCCTTCTCAGCTCTGTCCCTGCAGGCGTTCCTTTCTGGCCCAGACCCCTCTATCTCCATCTGCCAAAAGAGTGTGAACATTCAGCTCTAGCCAGCTTCCCACTGCCAGAGCAGGCCAGGCCTAATAGGTCTCTCCGTGTGAGCTCCTCCAGGCCACCAGCCAAGGCTTAGTCATCTTTGTATCCTCAGCTCCTGGCACACAAGAGGCACCTCAGAAATTGTGAGGTGAAATCAACAGGATTTTGTGGTGTGGGGTGGGGCATGTCTCTGGCTGGCCAAGAGGATGAAGGGAGCATCCATAGGCCAATAGCAAAGACTGTTAGCTCCTGTCGGAGAGATTTGGGGTGGAGGATGGAGGGTGGTGGGTGGAGGGGCTCTGTCTCTTAATCCCAAAGCTCCCCACAGTGGGTGGTTGATAAGAGTTAGTAAGCATCTTCTCTGGCCTGGAGTTCAGCAGGCTAGCACTTCGGGCTTTTGTTATTTTGGTTTAGTTTTGATTTATTTTTATTTTTTTATCCTCCTATTTAAAAGGAAATACACATTCACAATAGAAACATTGTGGAAAATATAAGAGTATAAAGACAATAACTGATGTTTTCAACAAGTTGAGTCATTTCTTTCTTAACAAGCATTTATTCTAAATATGGCTGACTTGGCTGGGTTGGGGGTTGGAGAAATAACTCACTCCCCCTCCTGTGAACAGGCAATGCTAACCTCATGCCCCCCTGCTCACCCCTTGACCTACAAAGAAAACCTCTTGACCCAGCATTTCCCATGCCACAGGTGGCTCTCGGGAAACACTAGTTTAAGATTAGAACTACTTGCTTGTTCTGGGTGGGCCTTGCAAGGTCTTTGCGAATGGACTGAAGAATCCACATCTGTTTGGGTCACTCTCCTTTCCCTATGTTTGGTGACCCAGCACCGGTAGCGTCCCACCTGATCAGGGCCAGGACATTGACCAATTCCTTACTTAAACTGGAGTATCGGGGAAGGGACAAGGGGAGAAAAAAGAGGGCTACATAGAAGGTTGTCCTGCTCTGAAGGAAAGACTGTTAATTTTAGGTCTTTTCTGAGACCAGAGATTTAGCAATCACTTTCAATCTTTTCTCCACACAGCAATCCAAGTGATTATTCCAGTATGCAAATTAGATCTGTCACTCCCCGCCTCAAAATTCTTCAATGACTCACCATCTGCTACAGGGCAAGATTGAACTCTTTTCATGGCATATGTGGCTTGTTGTCCCTGAATATTGTTTCTCCTTTCTTTCTTATTTTAATAACATGATTTTTGGCGAGGCATGATGTTGAAAGTACTAAGACCACATTTCCCAACCTCTCTTGTGGCTTAGATCGGATGACTCCCAGCAGACCCTCAAAACACAGAAGCAGCACTAGCTAACATCAGCTACCCACAGATGCATGAAAAATCACAAACAATTGTGTTTTTAAGCCACTGAGTTTGGGAGATGTCTGTGATGTTACAATATCTAGCTGATACAATGTTCTTCCTCTAATTCCATTGCTTGGCAAGGAAGTGATAGACAGACTACATGACCAATATATGATGGATCAGAGCAGAGACACAAAGAGACAAGAAAGGGATTGCTAACAAGACTAAAAAGGCTTGGTGGCAAATGAATGGAGGATTTACATGTACACAAAGAACGTATCAATCAGAAGGGAAATTAGATACGGAAGCAGAAGGAAGGAGAATCAGTCAGGTAAAAGCAGCTGAGCCCAGTGGAGCTCATCTGGCAAGGGCTGGCAGGAGCTGGTCTGCTGATGGGTGAATCCTGATTGTGGAGATGGGGATGGCAGAGAGGAAGAGCTTAATGCTGTTAAGCAATCAAATAATTTAATTACCTCATCTTGGTCAATTCATCAATGTTTCTATAATTCAGCTTCCATGGAGAGATTGCTATCAGTTTGAATATGTTTCCAATACACTTGACAGTTATATTTCTCTTTGTGATTTAATTGACATCCTGGTCTTATTTATTGGTCTTCATGTAAACTTTGTTAGTGTGTGCCAGTATCTCCAAATCTGATCAAATTGGCTTGGAGATCCTGATGGAGTTTGAGTTTATCAGTCTTCAAGGATAAGGCAGACTTTGCTGGCAGTGAGCTCATCACAATACAGCTGCTTGTTGATATCCAGCCAGCTGGCCTCATGTAGCCTCTGCATTAATACCCACACTTCTCTGCATTTCTATGGCTAATGTCATTATCCAGGCATATGCAAGTCTTGGGTGAGACGAGGGGACTGACTACTCTTGGTTGGTAAAAAGAGTTGGATGAGGGAGGTGCTAAGCTTTACCTACAGATCCAAAGACCCACTACCTAATGGAACCTTTCCAGTCTCCTGTATCTCACTTAGAAAGACAATCCTGGGACGTCATTTCAGAAAGAGGCCTTCCAGACCATCTTTTTCAGTCTTCTTACTTATAGACACTCAGGCTCAGATAGTTTAGGTAAGTTATCCAAATTTGCATGTGGGAGAGCCCACAGATTTGTTTTCACTGTGATGGCTCAGGCATGCTGGTGCACCTGTGGTGGCAGGCAACATACCTGTGCTCAGCACCAAGAGCCCAGAGCTGGGTATAACCACTGGGGTCTCAGCATGCGCTGCTGACTAGCTGAGCTTTGGGGTGGGGGGAATGGTCTCTAAATCCCTTAGTTCTGGATTTGGTTGGCCGGGGCTTCCCTTTTGCCATCCATTCTCAGCTGTGATCTTGGCAGGAGCAGTCCACTTACTTGTGCTTCATTACCTGTACTCTCTTTCCAACTGGTCACGCTCCCAGAAGGCAATAAGAAAAGCTTTCCCAAATGGAGAGCAATGGAGATTTCTCTTTCCTTTGTATTTTCTACCTCTCTCCTTTCCCTCAAATATGTTCGCTTTATATAGAGAGGTCAGGGAATGACTTCAGTGTGATTCCAGCTCTTAGCATAGTACAGAGAAAGAGTACAGGGCTGGGAGTTAGAAAACTTGAGTTCTAGTGCTCTGATACGTTATTTTATTCCTTTGCAACCCAGATCCTTTATCTTTAAAATGAAAATGTTGAGCTATTCAACTGCCCCCAGCGCTAATATTCTGTAGTTTCATTTGAACTTAACAATGTCTTGACTGTAGGGTTGAGAAACTGAACATTACTTCCTGATTAAGTGGGCTCTGTCCTTGGTGCTGAGATCTTCTTGCTTCAGGAAAGAAGAATCAGCTTCACAGAATGAGCTGTCATTGAAATTTTTGACCATCTGTAGGACTTGGGTCCTAAAATATTGCTCTAATAAGCAGGCTGTTTTCTTGGGGCTTGAATATTTCTCATAGGCCTTTTGTTAAAAAATTTGATCTATAACTCTGGGCCTGCAGAATGGTATGGCAAAAAGTCTTTCATGAATAGTCTGCATTTTAAGGGAATGCCCATATGTATCCTGAATTTTCTGATAATGTTCTAATTTCAAATAGGCTATCTTATCATTTCCATAAATCATTTCAATGTCTGTGAAATTCTAATATTTTGTCATCTGTAGCACATCTTCAGGCTATCTCTTGGTTATAGTAGTTTAAAAATCATTTATACTATCACATGTCTAGATTTCTGGCTGTGAAAATGTGTCTTTGGCATAGGTATTGTCTGCTTAACGTCCTTGTGTTGAGGTTGTAAAGCTCCTGGATCAGGACTTGCCAGGATTCTTCCTTTTCATAAAAAAACTTTTGTGACTAGAGGGCATGCTTAGGTTATAATGGGAGCTCCAATTTTTTAAATAAGAAGGCAACAGACTAAGCACTTCTGAATGGATCATGCCTACTCAACATCACAGAATAATCAAAAAAGGATAAATAATAAGACAAGTGAGATTTGGGTGTCTTCACAGCACCAGAGTGCCTGGGAGATCCTTCCCCCAACCCAACATACTTAGACAGTTGCTTTGACACTGTGTTAACACAACAGTGGTGACAGAATGGGGGCTATCACACAGTTAATCAGTCTTCTGATGTTTGGTGTAGGAGCTGAATGATGGCTAGAGGCCAGTGATGGCCCAAGAGTAACCTGGGCCGAGTATTCCCTAGAGCTGTGTGGGAAAAGGTCCCACCTCAACATGCGTCTGTACTCACCAGAGACTTTCATACCTGCCTTTCTCTTCCCTCTTGGAACTGAGTTGCTTCAATCTTCAAGCAGGAGAGCATAATTCAAAGTTGATCCCAGATATTTAATTTGGGAAGTGCTTATTGAGTCCTACTACATACCCATCATTGTACCTTAAGTAGTAGCTGCAGGCTTCCTGGCAGTGAGGGCTGCAATGGGTAGGCGCGGCCATAAGGAAGGTGGTGGAGGAGGGCTGAGAGGGAAGGAGAGGATGGTTACCTGGAAATCCCAGGATGGGAAACGGTCATATAGGATTAAGAATGTGCAATCTAGTGCCAGCTGGCTCCAGGTTCAAGGCCCAACTTAGCTGTTTAATATCTATGTGATCTTGGTCTGGTCAATTGACCCCTCCTAAGCTTAAACACCCTCACTTGTAAAGGGGAGGTGTAAAAATATCACCCCTATCTCACAAGGTTCTTCTTGGAATTAAGACGGCTTACACCAAGAATTTAGTTCTGAGACCGCAAGTGCTTAGTGTGTTTCTGTCTTTAGTGTATCCATATGATGTACATACAACACGTGGCCTGCCTGAGAACCACCACCACGTAATTTAGAATCCAAGCTATCTGTCATCTTCCTCCATCTCCATGGACTAGGGGGCTGCCGAATTTCATCTTGCAGTTTCTTTTTCTCCTTAGGATGCATTAGCGATTTTGTCATATCTGTCATCTTCCAGGTGGCCGCCCATGGATTGTTTGGATATTTGATCGACATCTTGCCTGGTGCAAACAGAGTTGTTGGCTTTGTACCTGGAGGGTTGCCTCAGTGTAGGGCTGTCTCAGCATCCACGTTACTCCAGTTCTTAGGGGTGTTTTCCATCCTCTGTGAATCTAAACACAATTCTGATGCCTTTGCCAAGCATGCACACTTTCCTGCGTGCCTTCAGGAGGCAAGTGAAAAGGGCCAGCTGGTTATGAAACATAGCTCCTAAAAGCCCTCTTAATTATTTCCTGCCCTAATCAAATATGACTTTTCATCCTCTCATCAAACAAGGCACCCTAATTATGTGGTTGTAGCAGATCTTTTGAAATAAAGACGACAGTTAAAAAGCACTTCTGTCTTCTCATTGTCTCCTGTTATTCTGTCATTCAGGCAGAGGAAGGGGGGTGGCTCCTGGGGGTGGCAGTGGTGCGACTTTCCTCCATCTTCCTTCTCTTTTTCCTTTTATAAAGGGGGAATGTTTTCCTGCTTCCATCTTTCCCTGGCACCACCTTTTATCACTACACAGCTAAGTATGTGTGCCTTTGCTCTGCTTTTGTTCTGACCAGATGACAAAATTCACCTGGGAGGATTTCTATCTAATTTTTTGATCCTACAGCTATCTTCTGGAAGCTTTAGATGGCATCCCTCTGACCTGAGGATGGGTGCTGCATCGAATCTGCCAGTGACAACAACAATAAGCCTGGACAATAGTAGCCACAGGTGCCTGGATCATGCTAACCGTGCTGGTCACTCCCAGGTTCCCCAAGTTCAATGTGGGAGTGAGCCAAGGTATATAGCCTTTCACCTTCTCTTTTCTATCTGTGTTTGATTTCTTGGTGATTGCATTAAGCTTTAAATATCTTCTATATACTTATGACTTCAAAACTATCTCCAGCCCAGGCTTCTTTCCTGAATTTGTGTATCTGACTGCCTACCCATATTTCCTTTTGTCTAATGGGCATTTTAAATCTAACATGTCTGCAATGAATCTTCTGTATTCCCCATCACACCAGCTTCCCTTGGCATCTTCCCAATCTCAGTAAATGGAAACTCCATTTCTCGATTGCCCAGACCAAGACCTTTGGTGGTCTCCTCAACTCCTCATTCTCTCCCTCTCTATATCTAATGGAGAGCTGGTCATGGTGCTCTACCTAGAACATAGCCAAAGTAGGACCTCGTGATGCCACTTCTGCTGTTCTGCTTACTTCAAACCATTATAATCTTTCACTTGGATTATTCTAGTAGCTTCCTAGCTGCATTGGGTTTCTATCCTCTGAAGTAAATTCTCCAAATAGCCAGAGTGACCCTGTAACAACATAACTTATGTCTCCTCTGCTTGAAACCCTCCAATGGCTCCCACGTCACTCAGAGCACAGGTGCAAATCCTGTCAATGACGGTAGGGCCTTATGTCATCCAGACCCACTGCTTCCCTAGCACTCTCCCTCTTACTCTTTCTTCCACTTTGGGTCCTCATTGTGTCACATCAGGGCTTTGCCACTGGCTGCTCCCTCTGTTTAAAATGCTTGTCCTCCAGACATCTGTTCATGCCACTTCCATCAGGTCATCCTTGCCACTTATTTCAGACTGCGGTCCTCACTGGAGCCCTATCCCTTTCCTCCCACTTTATTGAATTACTTAGCACTTTCCACTATCTCATTTATCTCGTAATCATCTATTCTGTGAGGGTAGGAGGTTTTATTTTGTATGTTTTGTCTGCTAGACTCCCAGCACTTGGCACACAGTAGGCATTTGATATTTATTTTCTTTATTTTTTTTCTTTTTTTGAGACAAAGTCTTTATTGCCCAGGCTAGAGTACCACGGTATCAGCCTGGCTCACAGTAACCTCAAACTCCTGGGTTCATGTGATCTTCCTGCCTCAGCCACCCACATAGCTGGGACTACAGGTGCTCACCATGGCACCTGGCTAATTTTTCTGCTTTTTAGAGATGAAATCTTGCTCTTGCTCAGGCTGGTCTCAAACTCCTGAGCTCTAGCAATTCTTCTGAGTGCTAAGATTACAGGCATGAGCCACTGTGCCTGTTCAATTTCTTGATTGACTTATTCTAAGATTATTATATTTACTAACTCATTTAATTTCTACAATGGCCTTATGGGGGCCTTTTTTCGTACATGGGAAAACTGAGGCAGAAATAAGTTATGTAAATGGGCCAACATCTCACAGCTAGTAGTGGGATTTAATTCTAGGCAGTGTGGATCTGATCCTATGGCTTCACCACCCAAGGTGTGGCATGATTTTCTCTCCTGATTGCAAGGTGTCACTATCCATGGACTCAGTGTGGGTTGGTCATTGTTGTAGTCATCTGGGGCTGCCAAAACAAAATACCAAAGACTGCATGGTTTAAACAACAGAAATTTATTTTGTCACAGTTCTAGAAGCCAGAAGTCCTACATCAGGGTGTTAGCATAGTTGGGTTCTGGTGCGGGCTCACTTTCTGGCTTGGAGACAGACAGCCACCTTTGCCCTTATGACCTCACTTAACCTCAATTACTTCCTAAAAGATCAGTCTCCAAATACAGTCACATTGACCTCACTTAACCTCAATTACTTCCTAAAAGATCAGTCTCCAAATACAGTCTTCTATTAGGGCTTCAATATAAGAATTGGGAAGGGACACAATGTGGTTCCTAGCAGCCATTCTCTGGATTGAACAGCCTGAGATCTAGGAAACAGGTTCTCACAGGGCCAGCCAGGCAGCAACTGCTCATTTGGCTTCATAATGACAGCTGATAGGAGACTCCTGCTGCACTCACAACTCTTTTACTCTTTTTTTTTTTTTAGACAGAGTTTCACTATGTCACCCTCGGTAGAGTGCTATGGCGTCACAGCTCACAGCAACCTCAAACTCTTAAGCGATTCTCTTGCCTCAGCCTGCCAAGTAGCTGGGACTATAGGCGCCCACCACAACGCCTGACTATTTTGTTGTTGTTGTAGTTGTCATTTTTGTTTAGCAGGCACGGGCTGGGTTCAAACCCACCAGCCCCGGTGTATGTGGTTGGTGCTCTACCCACTGAGCTACAGGTGCCGAGCCATGCACTCACAACTCTTATCTGGGACAACATGAAGAGATCTCATTGGGTATCAGCTAATCACTGTGGTTTACAGTGTGCCAGACACAGGGCTGGGTCCCTTCCATGCACCACTTGCTTTATTCTTCTCACTAAGCCTGTATCCCAGATGCTGCTCTTTCTCCATTTTATGAGCGGGGAAACTGAGGCTTGGCGAGGTTGAGTACTCTGCCTTAGGCCACATAAATGGTAACTGACAGAACCAGGCTGTGCATTTGGATCTGTCTAACTCCAAAGCCAGTGCTCTTTAAGACTCATTGATTTTGGAGAATAAATTAAATGAAGTAAGTTAGAAGAGTACAGTTACTTTTTAAATATATTTTTATTGTAACAACTGCCTTAAATAAGTCTTCTCTTTAAAAAGCATTTTCTTTTTTGCATTTATTAGTTATGAAATTGGATTGGTTAAGATTATTGGACTTTAGGGAGGATGGGTGGAGAGAGGGTAAATGGTGGGATCACACTTATGGTGCATCTTAGAAGGGTACAGGTGAAACTTACTAAATGCAGAATACAAATGTTTGCATACAATAACCAAGAAAATCCCATGAAGGTTATGTC
>CAUYRH010102619.1:0-66071 GCA_963574655.1 Perodicticus potto | reverse complement strand
TTTGTTTGCTTTTTTAATAATGAGAGATGTTTCTGCTTTGTTTATAGTTACTAGATATATAGCCAAGATGGAAAAATGGATAATGCAGGATAGTCTCCCTAAACGTAACTTTCCTCCCTCTTCCTTCTTGTACAGCTTGGAGCATTGATCAATGTGTTTAGGAATTGTTTGTGGTTGACGTTTCTGTGAATGTCTGTGGCATTTATTCCCCCTTTAGGCAAAGTCGTTTCCCTCCTATATGCCCACAGAACCAGAGCAGATCCATTTAATGATGAAAATGCTTTGAAGAAACAAATCTCCTGACTTTTGGCCATCGAGACCTTGTCAGTTACTCTCATCACTTAGCTGTAGAGGTGTTGGCTGAATCAATAATAATAAGTTACTATGATTGAAAGCTTACTATGTGCTTTACATGAATTATCTCCGGAAAACATCACTGAGTTGGAGGTACTATTGATTACCTCGGTTTAATGATGAAAAAAGGACTCTTCAGAGGTTAAACCACACGTCCAGGGTCCGGGAGGCAATGCGGGAGGTCCAACCTGGTTCCCATCCAGATCCTGTTCTCTCAACCAAGACGCCTTAGAGAATTGCTTCCCCAGAGGGGCTGGCCCAGGCCTTGGCCGCTGCTGGCACATATCGGTGCAGAGAGACTAAAGACTCTTTCTGCCCAGCCAAACTGCGAAGTGGGCCGGGTCAGGCCTCGGGCTGCAGGGGACGCGGCCCTCGGAGCGGACGCGCTGTGCGACAACAGCGGGGCTCGGGCAGCAGGGGGCGCTCTCCAGTCGCGAGAGGTGGCCCACCTCCGGGCCCCAGGATGACGCCCTCCCCGCCACCCAAACCACCCAGCTCCCTTGGCTCGCGCGTCCCATTCCCCATCAGAGCTTATGGCTGCCGTTGCTGCTTAGGCTACTGGCGGCAAAGCTGGCTCGGTGGAGATGCGTGGAAATCTCCGCTCTGCTGAAAGGGTCCTGGGGGGCGGGGCGGGATAGAGGGTGAGCTGCTGGCTCTGGCTTCGAGGCGTTGCTGTCAAAATAGAGGGGGCCCGGCGGCGGGGTTGGCCAGGTGAGGCCCCGGCTGTGTCCTGGAGTCCAGCTAACAGGGGTCCAGCTCAGCGTCCCGCAGGAGTGTGTCTGATTTCCGACAGACACTCAGACACCAGCTTTCTTCCTAAGTTCCTTTCCGAGCCGGTTTCTAAGATCCCAAGCCCCAGGACCACTGAAATACGAACTCCTAGCTGGGGGAATCAGACTCCTGTGTCTGCTGGGGTGCAACAAAGAAAAGCAGGCACCGTCCTGTGGCTCTGAAGTGAATGTCACACGGAGAAGAGCGAAGAGGGAAGCAGGTGGTGCGATGATCTCCTCCCCACCCTCCTCTGCCCCTTCTCCGAGGACACCACCCGCCATTTGCTGCTCTGGTGGCGGGGAGGGCAGGAATCAAAAGGAAGCCATGTGGTGAGCGCCCGGGCCCTGGCGCCACCGCAGCTGTCGGCTGCATGTGACCGCTCCCGCCTTGACCGGAGCGCCCCAGGCCGCAGAGGGAGGGAGGGCAGGACACAGCCGCTCCCGCTGGGAGGGCCCCTCTCCTGCGCTCTCCCTGGGTTCCACAAGCCCAGACCAGGGAGCAAACAAGTGAGGCAGGAGGCGGCGGCGGAGGCGGAACCGCATGCTGCCCCTTTCTGAATATCCTGATTTGGCTGAGACTGCATGGTCCCTGTGCCCCTGCTGGCTGCCCCCAGCTTCCTGCTTAAGTCCAGTTTCCCCGATGGCCGCTGCCTGGGACTCCCAGAGGCAGCTGTGGGTGGCAGGAAGCAACTAGTATCCTGGCATCACCCCAGATACAAACCTAGTCCTTGATGTGACTGCTCTGCCCTCCACCCCACGGATGGGTTCAGAAGCAGGGGAGCCCCCCACGGAAGCCCCCCACATGAAACCTCCTCCTGCTTCAGACTCTTTGCTTCTGCCCTCTGGAAGCAGCCAGCCTCAGAGCTGTTCTGAGGCGTTTTGGTGACTCCTCTCCCACTCTGCACCTGCTGGCTAGACCTAAGCAAACACAAAAATCAAATGTGCAGCAAGTGTCAGTCACTTACTGAATGCAAAAATAAAAGGAAGCAGCGTCACCCTCGAGAGGCTTTTAATCTAATTGAAGAGATGAGGCCCAAATACAGAAGTTCAGTTGTCAGGGAACAGGGAATGTTCCAGTTTCAACAATAGTAGAAGACATGTCACAGGTCCCTTTGTGATTAATTATCAAATGAATGGTTCTGACGGTGATTGCTGTCCTTGTCTGGGAGAGAGGGAGCATTCCAGGCCTGTGTGGTCAGAAAGACTGGGTGCACCGGTGGGGGGTGGGGGGGCTGGGAGGAAGGCCTGGATTTGAGTTGCTTCTTGAAGGCTGAACACATCAGATCCTACAGAAAGAACTCATGAGTCTTTCCTTTGGAAAATATACAGGACTAACCACCCTTTCTAGATTAGTGCCCGATTCCAGGTTACTGACCTTCACATCATCAGGGTGCCTATAAAATGTAGTTTTATGAATAAGAATGACCTTTATGAGCACCGACAATGTGCCCAGTTATTGCATGAGGCACATTAAAAAAATTACTTCTGATATTTTCAGCAACATTTATGGGAAGATCACCCCTTACCCTAATTTACAAATGAAACAAATGGGACTTATAAATGGCTGCCTTCTCACTGTGTCCTCTCAAGGAAGAAGCATGATAGCCCTCTCGAGGGCCTCTTTTATGAGGGCTCTAATCCCAATCTTGAGGGCTCCACTCTCAGGACCTAAAGACCCACCTCCTAACACTATTGGTGTTGGAGGTTAAGATTTCAACATATGCATTTTCTGGGGATGCAAACATTCAGCCCACAACAGCACCTTTCAAAATCTCCTAGAATTCAGGATAACATACATGCTTCCCACTATGAAAATAAAACCAACATGTTCTAGAACAAAAAATACATATGAGTATAAAAAAGAGAAACATAACTCATCCTCTCTTCTGAAGATAAATTACTGTGACATTTGGGTACACGCTGGTTGTAATGTTATTTTTATTTTTTACTGTGATAAAACTACACATAACTTTATATCCTATTCATTCGCTTAGCATTTACCCAAATTATTTATAAACTCTTTGTGAACATCATTTTAATTATTATATAATATTATATCATATGGAGGTATCATAATTTATTTAACTCCTCTATGACGGACCAGCTAAGTGGTTCTAGCTTTTTGCTACTGTAAGTTGTGCGCATATCACAATGGTTGTATTTATGCATAAAGATTTTCAACATTTTATTTTAAATCCTTGGGATGGATTCCCAGTGGTGAAATTATGAGGTCAAGAATAGAAACATATTTAAGGCTCTTGATAAGTTTTCCTAAATTGCTTTCCAAAGGAGGTACATTAATTTATACTTTATTAGGGATCTATAAAGAGTGTTAAACGTGTCAAACTCCTTCCAGCAATCAATGTACTCTTTTAAAAATTAGTTTTTAACGAACCAAGTCTACTCCCTTAATAAAACACAGCATTACAGATCAGGCTGAAGTTTTTTGACCGTGTGCTCATTCTGTTCTACTCCTCATCTCCACTTCTCACTGTTGGCTTCCAGCTCTTCCAGGTTCTTTTTATTTTATTTTATTTTATTTTTGCAGTTTTGGCCAGGGCCAGGCTTGAACCTGCCACCCCCAATATATGGGGTTGGCGCCCTACTCCTTGAGCCACAGGCGCCACCCCAGGTTCATTTCTTTACAGACATCAATTCAATGTGCTATTTGATCATGTAGACTTGCCGATATCAAAAACAATGCATTTTTTGCCTCCTCCCAGAGCC
This sequence comes from Perodicticus potto, assembly GCA_963574655.1. NCBI lineage: Eukaryota > Metazoa > Chordata > Mammalia > Primates > Lorisidae > Perodicticus > Perodicticus potto. The sequence goes on along the minus strand of CAUYRH010102619.1, from coordinate 62,220 downwards.
GAAGTTGGTAAACTTTTTCTGTGTAGAGCCAGAGTAAGAAATTTAGGCTTTGCGGGTCCTTTCTGCTGCAGCTATTAAATTTTGTTGTTATAGCGCAAAAGCAGCCGTAGAGAACAGATAAACACACACGTGTGACTGTGTCCCAATAAAACTTTATCTACAAAAATAGCTCTCAGCCTGGCCTCAGGCTGTAGTTCGCTGACTCCTGTAGTAGACTGTAAATTCCTTGGGGCAAAGGCCAAGTGGATGTGCCTGCCCCTGGGCTGGAGTTGAGAATTACCCTTGACAACCACCAGGTGGGAGGGCTGACATTTCCTGGGGCTTGAGAAGGATAGAAAAGCCCCCACGCATCATTCTGCATCACCTCATTTGTACTTTCTTGCACCTCAGCCCTTCCAGTGGGAAGAGGGAGAGGAAATGAAGGGACTCCCAATGTGCCTGAGTTCTTTTGGCCCTGGGAGTGGAAAATTAGAGATGCATTGCACCTTTTCTCTGCCCCTCACCCTCAGCTGAGCCCAAGCACAGTTCTTCCTTTGGGCAAGGCGCATACCAGGCAGGATAACAGCTGAGGGTATCAATAGTGCCATTATAGACAGAGGAATAACAATAACAATAACCCAGCACTTGTCAACCACCAGAGCACTGTAGATTACTACACAATCCATCCAATAATCAAACTATAATAGTATTGCCAAGAATGAGAGATTAAGTGACTCGCCCAAGCTCTCACAGCTGGTGATCAGTGGAGCAAAGGACTTGAACTGGTAGCATCTGATGCCACCGCCTCCACTCCTCACCACTGCTCTGACTGATTGCTTCTGCGGCAGACACTCTTGTTCCCTGCCCAATATACATTCTATTCTTCTTCCTTAGCATCAGGACCCTGGACAACATGTCCAGGTGACAAACTACAGTTTCCAGTCTCCTTTCCAATTAGGTGTGATCAGTGAGATATAAGTGGAAGATCTAGCTATTTCTCTTTCCTGCTATTTGGAATATAAACATGATGACTGGAGCTCTGGCAGCCACTATGCAGCCACTGTGTCACTGTAAGCCACATTCTGAGGAGGGGGATCCCGGGAGCTATCAGATAAGTCCTAGGATGCCTTGTTGTAGACTTTCTTTTTTTATAACCATGAGAGAGAAATAAATCTCTATCTTGTTTAGGCCACATCGATCAGTTCCCTCTTACAGGAAGACAAATGTAATTTCTAAGTGTTAAAACCTTGAAGAAGAAACCAGAGCTGCTCTTATAACACACAAGAGATTTGCTAAGAGGGGTCCATCTGGCAGGGACCAAACGCATATTTCATTTCGTATCCCTAATTTCAGAGTAGTCAAATGCAATGGAAAAAAATGATTGAAATATGTGCCAGGGATTGAACAGAAGTGGAACCCAAGGGGAGGGGAGGAAGTGAGCTAAAAGGAGAAGAAATATTCCCCAAGGAGGAAGAAAGGGCTTTCCTTACTGGCTTTGAGTGGGATGGTGGCCCGGGGCCAGGAGCTGAGGTTGAAGGCCTTGTGTCCTTTGACGAGCAGGACCGCAAATTATCTGTGTGCTCTGAACAGATTCACAATACAATGTGAACCTGAGACAAAGAACTGTTGTTTCTGGCCTGGGTCCCTGTGGGTTGACCGAGTGAGTGTCAGTCCTGCACTCACCGTCCCTCCCACTGGCCAGGGCACTGATTATGAGGTTGCTCGCCATGAGGTCACATTTTAGAGGAAAGGAAGCCAGCTTGGGGCCCAGCGGAGGAACAGCCATGCACTCTCCCAGTAAACGGGCAGGGTACAAAGTCTACCTGTCACCAAAGCTGAGGGGGCTTCGGGATACTCAGAAAGGCCTGCTGCCACTGAGAGACTCGGTTCAGGATGGAGCTGTGATCCCGGAAAAGAACAGACTTCCATCTGCCGTTGTCTCCATGCTCTGATGTCCTTGAGAGAAAAAAACATAGTTAAAGAAGAAATTCTCTGATACAAGAGCCTCAGGGTTCCAGGTTGCAAAGAGAACTTTCCTCTCGAACTTTGGCGCTAGGGTTCCATGGGGACCTCTCAGCGTCTCCCCAGTAATCTACAAGGGCACGCCGGCATCACAAGTGGGGCGTCTGAGGCATATGCGCACCAGGTCAAGGGCATGCTGGCATCACAAGTGGGATGTCTGAGGCATACGTGCGCCAGGTCAAGGCTGTCTGAGGCCAGGTGAGGGGAGTGAGGTCAGGGGCAACCCTTTCCCTGGGAGGACAGCGAGACCAGACAAGATGGGAGGCCTGCACCCCTCAGTTAACCTTGAGAGAGAAAGTCACCAAAGTCACCTCTGCAGTTTCACACTTCGCCCTTGTCCTGACAAGTACAGCATTTCCAAGGTTTCCCTGAGACAGCTCCCTATCAAGGCAATCTGTAGATTGTCCTCCAGTCGGCATATTGGCTGCAGAGATAATGTAGGTGTTTTCAGACAGCCCCGGAGTAGGAAAGATAAGGGGGGCGAGCCAGGAGAACTTGATTGAGAGACTGAGATAAATCTACTGTATCACAGGAAATCGAAATGCAAAAATTAAGGACTGGGAGCAACTGAAATATTTAAAAAGATGGAGAAGGGAGCCGCAGTCCAAGGGAACAGCCTTATCCCTTCACTGCCCAAGCTCTTGAATATTGCAAAAGATAATAGGGTGGAGAAGGGACCAGAATAGAAACCAGCCATTAAGGGAGACAGGATGACAGGGTTTGGCTCACAAATGGGATTATAATTAAGAAAGGAGGAGAAATAAGAGGGGTTTGTCTCCCCGGCCTCTGGTCTCACTTAGGTTATCATGTCTCGTATGGTCTTTGGGAGACAATGTTTCTTTCTCTCCCATAATGGCGTCTGCCCTCCTCTTGACCTCCCTCTCTGGCGATACATGAACAAGGTGAGAACTTCTGCCTTGTTGGTCGGGAGGCAGTGGAGTGTGTGTGTGTGTGTCTTGGTAAGAAGTAAAAGTCTTGGCTGCTCTAACCACGAGACCCAAAGGTAATTAAATAGCTCACATTAGACAGAACTTACTTCTCTGTTATGTAACAACAGTTTGAGGTGAGCTTTCCACGCAGTCATTGAGGGGCCCAAGTTCCCTCCATTATGCCTTGTTTTGTCACCAGTACGTGGCAGTCAGTGAGGCCGGGCTGCCATAACTCCAGCAGGACACACCCACATGCCCCAAGGCTCAGGTTTGGACATGGCACCCCTCATGGCACCCTCTCACATTCATCTGAGGACGCCTTAGTTACATGACTCTCAATGAATTACAAGGGAGGCTGGAAACTAGTTTCATCATGGGCTCAGGAAGAAGGGACTGATCTTGGGGGATAAGCCAAGTTCAGGGCCATGGAGAGCTAGTAGAAGGGACAGAGTGACTGAGGTGCTGCTGGGCGTTGGTCTCTGGGGGGATAAGTGAAAGAGCTGCCCACTCCAGCCTGGGGCCTGGCCATCTTCCTGCTGCCAGGGATGCCACAGCCCACTAGCTGACCATGTTCCTCTGTAGGTACAAGCAGCGTCTGGGCAAACTCATGTCTTGGTGAAGGTGGGGTGACTTCTCTCTCCATCTCCTTGCAAATGATCAGCCCCCACCTCTACCCTGGTACCAACCTGGGCTGCAGGAGGCTGAAATGCTTTTTGCCACTCAATGATGAATGGGAGCATCATCTTTGTAGAAAGGCTTCCTCCTCTTTCCTCCCAAATCAAGAGTACAGTCTAGCATGGAAAGACCATCAGCATCTAACAGGGGGTGCGGTGCCTCCTAAATTGGGCATTCAGGCTCAGGTGGGGAGCAAAGGGCCATGAAGCACAGATCATATTTGCAATTAGTAACAAGGTCAATGTCTCTTTCAGGGGCTGGGGTGGGTTGGGGTGGAGTGGGAGTGTTCCTATCCACCAGCCCCAGTCAGCCTGGACCCAGCCTGCAGTTCCTCACATGGGCCTAGGTCACACATGCAGTGACTGTCAGGGACCGGCGACCTCTCCAGAACCTCCGGATCAGTCATCACGATATCTTTTCCCTAGTGCTATTGCCTCCACAATCAATATGCACACACCATCCGGGGCTGGCCACTGGGCAAGCCAGATCAGACGGTTTCAGCCTTTCCAAACATAGCTTAATTCCCCTTGTTATTTTTAAGGATAACATCTATGCATAAAGGCCCCGATGATTCAGAGGGCATGGTGTAGCTTATCTATTTTTTTCTTTGTATCATCAACTTGGCATTTCTCTAAAACAATGAAACTATTTTCTTTTCTTTCTTTTTTTTTTAAACAACCCCTTCCAAATGATGTTTTCTTTCTTTAGACATGAAACACACATGGCCTTGGAGACCTTGATTTGAAGTCAGAAGATCTCTGGGGATCTTTATAAAGACCTCATCCCGGCTGCAAAAGTCCTCTCTGAGCTCTCTCCCCTCTGTGACCTGAGAATAGGCTGTGTTCATTTCTCAGCAATTTGCAAGAAAGAATGTGTTTATACCAGAAGACGACTTTAATACTCTAAAATTGCCAGACTACGTCTTCTGGGGGCAAGGAACCTGGATCCCTCCTCTTTTCAGGGTGGCTAATGGACTTCAGAGTTTGCCACTTAACTTGCTTTTGCTGAAGTCTGTAGTCTTATTTAGATTCAAAACCTTGAGGAGACCTACTTCCCGATTCCCAAGAGCACACATCATTTCCTTCCTCTCCTGGTCAATCCAGGCTCTTGTCAGGACACTTTCTCATCCATCATAAAACTTTGAAATGTAGAGTGCAAAGCTCTTTTCTCTCTTTTTAAAAATAGAGTTTATTTTTCACTCTCTGTGTAAGTCGTGCCAGTTCGATATGTCAAACGGAAGATAGGGACTAAGCAGGTGATTGAATGAGCTGGGGCTTGGGGGTGTGAATAGAAAGCAATCTTGCTCTCCCCTCCTCCTCCCCTGCAGACTTGGCTCTGTGAATTTGTTTTCCCTTTCTCTTGCTTTTTGGATACTCCTAGGTATTAATTAAGAGTCTTGTTTCTTCAGGTAATAAAATGTCAAGTCCTGATCTTGTATCAAATTCTTGTGCAATATAGCCCCTCCCTTCCCAAGCGTGGCCTGTGGGCATAGGCGTGTGGTCAGCCCCTTCTCTGCTTCCTCCCTCACTCTCCCCTGCCTCCTGCCCTCTTCCTAGGCTGCCTCCCCTTTGTCCAGTGTGGGAGAAGGATGGGGAGAAGCTAAGGGGCCAACAAGGTCTTGGTTGACTGAGATAGTCACCACCTGGTATCCCCTGGGTGTGTTTCTCCCATGGGTGCTTTTGGGGCTTGTTCAGAGACAGAGACATCATCTCCCACTATCGCTGACAACACTTCTTCCAACTGGCTACATACATATGGCTCCATGGTGGTCATCTCTCTTTTCTAGCAGGGAGAACCCCCCTTCCAGGCATCTGTCTCAGGGGAAGTCTGCGTGTGGCCCACGGGAAATGCACCTGTATCTCCAGTCCACCAAACCTTAGAAGTGCAGTTCTTCTCACCACTGCCCTGCCTCTTGGCTGCCCCACCACGCAGGCCTCCCCAGCTAGGCCTTTGCCTTTGATTTTGGGCATGAATGAGGTTGCCTCCCTGTATCTTTCAGACTTCAGGGGCACAGATTGAATTCTTTGATTCTAAGTTCCCTACTTTCTCTCTCTTCAAAGGCATCCTAACTCTCAACTTGACTCAGGCATTCAAAGCCTCTCTTAAAAAACTGCAGGTCGGAGACGCTCCAATGTCAACTGATTCGGAAGCCCTGCCTAGACGCTCAGCATCCTGCCCTACTCTGCACCCATTGCTTTCCATTTTGGGGCCTCAGTCAAAATACTGACCCAAGAATCCCTTTTTAACATCCTGTTGCATTAGATGTAGTAGGTTTTGTATGGCCCCAGATTCATGCCAACCCAGGATCATGACCCTTTGCAATATGGCTTTGCTGCTCCTCCCATCCAGAGCCGGGGTCTGTTTTTTTTCCTGTTGCAAGTGGGTTGGCTTGGTAACCTACTTTGTCCACAAAGAATGGGGCAGGGAGTAAGATTAGGCAACTTCTGAGGCTAGTGGTCCTTGTAGCTTCTGCTTTTGTTTTTCTCTCGTGATGCTGTCCTGAGACTGCCATCCATGAGGAAGTCTGGGATGAGAGACCACGTGGAGAGCCTGGCCTGCCATCATCCCATATCAGCTACTAACTGTTTCATGGAGGCCATCCCGGGCCTCTACCCTCATTAGCTCTCTAGCTCAGGACAGCTGCCTGAGCAAATCCTGACAAAACCAGCCAATGAGCCACTCACCAGCTCTGGGAATCAGGAGGAGTAACAAGCAGCTGTCATTTTAAGTCACTAACTCACAAACAAGTATCTTAATCAATGAACATAGCTTTATTTCTATTTATTTTTGAGACAGAGTCTCACTAACGTGATGTCACAGCTCACAGCAACCTCAAAATCTTGGGCTCAAGTGATTCTTTTGCCTCAGCTTCCCAAGTAGCTGGGACTACAGGCACCCGCCAAAATGCCTGGCTATTTTTAGAATGGGGGGTCTCACTCTGGCTTAGGCTGGTCTTGAACCTGTGAGCTCAAGCATTCTACCTGCCTTGACCTCCCAAGTGCTGGGATTACAGGTGTGAGCCACTGCGCCTGGTCCATGAATGTAGTTTTAAGTCTCTTAAGTGTTGGGTGGTTTACTACACAGAAATAAATCACCAAAATAGTAGAAAGAGGAAAAATAACCACCCATAATCTTGTCTCACAAGAATGATTCTTCCTTACATCTGTGAGTTTTTCCTTTCAGTATCTTTGTCTCTACACATATTTTTTCAACATTTTATTCTGAAGACTTCCAAACATACATAAAAAAGTGAACATTCTATACCCACCACTTGGATTCTACAATCGACATTTGCTATCTATCGATCTATCCATCCATCAATCCTCATTTTTGGATGCCTTTTGAAGCAACACACATCCTTCACTTGTAAACGCTTTAGCATTCGGTGTATGATGTTTTAAGTAGTTATAATAATGCAATACCTAATATGTAATTTTATATCCCACTTTATTCAATTATTTTGACGTTAACTCGTTTGATTGTTAACAAACTCTTTGTAACATTTATTTTTAATGATTGATAATGAACCATGAAGTGAATATATTGTCATTTACTTTTTCATTTTCTGATGGTTAGGTATCTATGATATTTCTACTTTCCCCTCTGCTGTTGTAAGTCACATATCAAATACCCTCATTTCCAGGCAAAGAAAAAAGGGCAGAGGGCTGAAATGACTCATCTGATTTGCTCTGGGAGAAGAGGCAGTGTATAATTTCTGTTAAATAAAACATTCTCTTCTCTTGCAGGAGGTAATATAACCTTGCAGTCAAGAACATGTATTTTGGCATCAAAGAGAGCTGAATCATCACTTTCCGGTGGTATGACCTTGGTCACATTTTCTAATCCTGCTTTCCTCATCTGCAAAATGGGGATAATGTTGCTAGAAGAATCAGAATGAGACTAGTGTAGCGTCCTCCCAGGACGCTGCCTGGCACAGCGTCTTCATTATCACCATTAATATAAGAAGTTTTACAAAGGTATTTACACACAATGGTATTTAGCTGGCTTGAAAGGCACCAGTCTGGAAAGGACTTGCATGCTGCTCTTCTCAGGTATCCTAGATTCCAGAGATATGTCAAGGTCATTTCTTCATTATTGTCAGGATCATCATTATCATCACCAATAACAGCATCCCAAAGCAATGAGCCCCCTCAAAGAAGGAGAGAACAAAGAGGTTCTTTGAAGGATTAGAAGACCCCTGTAGGGGGGTGGCACTGCCTGGATTACCCTTGGCTATTTGTTATCCTCTTCCTCTGGTCTCCTAAGGGAAGGGACATTCTGGGCTCCAATTGCTCTGTAATGTTTTCTCCTTCAAGAATAGTAGGAAGCTTCTTCCTGTTATCCCCCAAGGTGGGAGTTATCTCGCATCACTTTTCTACCTCCTTCATCCTACCAACAAGGGAGAGAATCAACACAAGAAGCAGGAACCCACTGTGGTGACCATGTAATAAGCCTAACTCACATTTTGGTCACCGTTAAAAAGACAGAATCGCCTCCCATCTTGCATCGTCTTCTCAAAACTTTCAACTCACTTGATCATGTTGGTTAGGACTCCCAAAGCTTTGAGTCTTAAGTAGCAACTAATCCCAGACTTTTGAGAGAAATATATGTATCCTGATCTTGATTCAGATTTTTTTTCTTTCTTTCCACCCCAGTTATTCGGGGAACAGAGTAAGGGTGGGTTAGGAAAGAGAGAGATCAATGTAAAGTGTTGAGGCTGATGGCTAATGGCCTTTAGATTGCAGAGATTGGGTAAAGAGATTTAGCACACTGATTCAACATATTAATTGTTTGTTAACCTTTGCATAACCTTTAGGAAGCCTCTGAATGTGTGGATTTAAAACCCAGAGTACACTTGAAGTATTCCCATGGCACAACCCACTTTTACAAGGTGTTAAAACTCATTAATTTTCTGTTGAAGCTGAGCAGGAAAGGGGGGTTTGGGGGAACAAAGCATACCAAATAGAGAACTAATCAAGCAAATTAATGTATGCAGAAGGCTCTCTCCCAGGCTTGCAGAAATATCCATTTGTTACCTATATAAGCTATAATTACATAAAAATGCAAGCAATGGCGAGATGGAGTGTGATTTAAGGGTTGAGAGAGCAAACATAATAACAATAGTGTAATCCTAATAGCCATCATTACTCTAATAATGTTGGCCCTTGGCTAACGCCCTCGTTTAGGGATCTCTGAGCATGTTAGCTGCGTTAATTAATCCTCTGGCTGTATGGCTGTGAGGGTTGCTCAGAACCATTACCCCCCTCTCACCTCAGGTGAGGGAGAAGGCCATCAGAGCTGGGAAGCCGGGAAGAGGCTATAAAATCCCATTCCCCCCATCCCATTCCCCTTCTCCTGTGCCCAAGCAAGCTCTGAGCTGAAAGCCAGCTTGGGCTGAATGAGAAGAATGGATTACCCAGTTCAGCCTTTTAGGAACAGAACCATCTAGCAGTTCAAGCAAATACTCTTCAGGGTGGGAGAAAAACAGGGGCCATCTGGTCTGCAGCCTTCAAACCTCCTCCAAAGACCATTACCTGTGCCACACTTCAGGTCCCAGAGAAACAGACTGCTGACTCTTTGGATCCCCTGGGCTCTCAGTCATGACTTCGGTAGTGTAGATCTCACCGACTCTAATCCCAGCTGACTTGAAGTTGTAAGTCCTCCCAAGGAAAGGAGTCATATTGATACTTTATACGGCCTCACATCAGTTTCCCCAAAGTTAACTGCTGTATAATCAGAGATCAGATTATTTTTATTGAAGATGGGCCTTTAGAATCTGCCCCAAGTGATCTGTCCTCTTGGAATATGGAAAAGGTCTCCCTCTATCAGATCCTCTCCGCAATCCTCTCTAGTCGCTCCTTCATCCTGATGTCAATCTGCCTTTCTGAACGAGCCAAACAAGGGCTTGGGCCTCTTCCCCGTGCAGATGGCATAAGGAGGCCCGCAGCCCTCCCCCTGCAGAAGCACTCTCTGCCAGTTCCATCCCCTCTCCCCCTGGGCTCTGTCCCTTCCTTCCTCCTTGCTCCCCCACACCTTTCTCAGTTGCATAAAACCAGGCTCAGCCTCTCTCTAGCTGCATGACTTTGAGCATAATTCTCAGCCTCTTTCTGTCTCAGTTTCGGCTCCTGCAAACCAAAGTGTTTGGACAAGATGACATTTCAGGCTGCTTTCAGGACACAGATTAAGAGATGAGATGACACTTTCATTCCAGCCCCACGGGGTGACTGCAGAAATGAGAGCCCTGCCCTTTTCTGGATAGGGGTGGTAGGAAGAGTGGGGCCTCTGGACGCTCACGCTGGGTCCTCAAGGTCTCCTGAACCCTGGCCTCCTGGACTGGTCAGCCCAGTCCAGCATCCTGCGAACATTCCTCCCTGGGCCCACTCTCCCCAGTTTCCACTGAGTGGATGGAACCTTCCCCTCCACACACCTGGACCTCACCACTCTGCAAACTTGACCAGCAGAAGTATGGGAGAAATCAGCGTCTTAAAGCTCTTCCCTACTTCTTGGTTAGAAGCAAAAACGAAGGTTCGGAGCCTGTGGCTCAACGGGCTAAGGCGCCAGCCACGTACACCTGAGCTGGCGGGTTCGAATCCAGCCCGGGCCCGCCAAGCAACAATGACGGCTGCAACCAAAAAATGGCCAGGCATTGGGGTGGACGCCAGCTACTTGAAAGGTGGAGGCAGGAGACTCGCTTGAGCCCAGGAATTGGAGGTTGCTGTGAGCTGTGATGCCACGGCACTCTATCCAGGGTGACAGCTTGAGGCTCTATCTCAAAAAAAAAAAAAAAAAAAAAAAATTAAATTAAATTAAAAAAAAGAAGCAAAAACAAATGGCAACAACAAAATAAACAAACAAATGTCCCACCTTACAAACTAATCAGAAATGTCTTAAAATGAGTCACAGAAAAGCGCTGGAGTGGGTTGTAGCAGTGTGGCCTCAGCAAGGACAGGCCTGCCGCCTTCTTTCTGTTTCTCAGCTGGATGACAAGAAAGGCTGCCCACCTCCCTCCAACCCCACCCGCGCAGCCCCACTGCGCGTGCGCCGGCTCCTGCGTCAAGTGAGGTAAGCAGGGACATGCGCACTGCCCACACACAGCGGCCCCGTGGGGAGGGCTTCTTGCTCCCCAGGCTCTTTGCAGAGGGCTTGACATGCACTGTTTTCCCAGCACTCCCAACTGCCTCAGGAAGTCGACAGTGGGGTTGGCACAAACCGCCTCTCCATTTTGTAGCTGGGGAAATCAAAGCTCAAAATGTAACCTTCTCTAGGGCACATCTGTAAGTGTCAGGGCAGAGATTTGCACCCACACTTGCTGATGCTAAGTCATGGCGAGGTGGTCATCTCCTCCAGGCATCACGTCTAACATGGCCGTCTCAAGCTTGCTCTGTTCACTTTGGCTGGGGGAAAACACAGACACATGTTGTAGGCGGAGCCTAGGGACAAGGCAAGCCAGTGTCCTGCCCTGGCAAAGTTCACAGGACTCACAGAGCTGAGTCCTCTGACTGGAGGAAGGGGCCCCTTGCTGGAGTTTGGAGGCTGCTCCTCCCCAGCCAGCTGGCCGGACCCACACTGGGGCTCAGATACAGCTTCCACTCACAGGGGTTGTTTCTCCGGCCCTTTCCCCAGGTTGTCTCTGTCCTAATGAGTGGCTGCTGCTCTCAACTAGCTCATTCCCATTGGTATCTAAAGCTCGGTTCCATCCTACCCCAACCATTGCCTGGCCTGGCTCACTGTAGGTGGCTCCCCTTTTATAAAAGTGCTTTGCACTCACCAAATTACGAATTTCTTTCTTGAATCTCCCAGTATGCACCCACCCAACCCCAACACACAGCCCCCCTGTTATTGCAGCCTGACACTCAAAGGAAGCAGAACTGGTCAGAAGTCTAGGGCTGCGCCCTTGGCCATTAGCTACCCAGCACTTGCAAGGTACCTGGTCCTTGCTAGGAGGTGCTGGGAGGGCAAAATGCACAGCAGATTTTGGGAGATTTAATATGAAAAAGAAGAAGGCAAAATATCTCAGTATTTTTATGTAGATTATTTGTTAAATAATATTTTAGATGTATTGGGTTAAATAAAGTACATTATTAAAACTAATTTCACCTGTCTCTCTTTCTGTCTTAATATGGTTGCTGATTGAGTTTAAATTACAAATATGGTTCTTGTTCTTCCGGACAACACTGGTCCAGAAACTCAGAATCAGATTCTGTCTGGGCCACTCACTTGCCACGCATCTCTAGAAGAATATCACCTTTTCTGGGATCGATTTCCTCAGAATAAATAGAGACCCAAGGGGCTTTTACGCACATCTCTCCCAGTCCACTCGGAGGGGCCTCATTGAGGGTATTCTGCTTTTTTGTTTCTTCCTCTCTATTTTTTACTCAATCCTTCAACATATATTTAATAAGCACAAACTATGTGAGTCAACCCCTTCTGTCTGCTCAGTAGATAGCTCTAGTTATGGCTTTTTTTTTTTTTTTTTTTTTTTTGACAGAGTCTCACTCTGTTATCCAGGCTAGAGTGCAGTGGCATCAGCGTAGTTCACAGCAACTTCAAACTCCTGAGTTCAAGTGATCCTCCTGCCTCAGCCTCCCCACTGGCTGGGACTATAGGCACCCCCCACCATGCTGGGCTAATGTTTCTCTTTTTTGTAGAGATGGGGGTCTTACTCTTGCTTAGCCTGGCCTTGACCTCCTGAGCTCAAAGGATCCTCCCGCCTTGGCCTTCCAAAGTTCTGGGATTACAGATGTAAACCACTGTGCCCAGCAAGTGGTAACTTTTCTAACCTAATATTTTTGGGGGGACACGAAGTCGTGCTAAGAGAAAGTAAAGACTGTTTATGGCCAAGGACATATGCTGTCCTAGAAGCCCTAATCTAGCTCTTGAAAGAGAGTCATCCTGCCCTTTCATCATTGCCAAAGAGCAATGAAACCCCGCAGCTAACACTGGTGTGGGGCCCACAATTCAATCTCCTATCTCTGTTGCCTGAATTCAGGGGGCACAGAGGTGATGGGAATCCACCCAGACCCGTTGGACCAAGAGACAAAGAGTTATATTCACATTAGTTGATGAATTCCTTTGTCTCCTTGATGTGCTGATCTTCCCAGCACCATGGAAACTTTTGAGACTTTTCCTCATTGGGTAATTTGGTCTTCTTGTTGCTTTCCCTACTTCCTTCCCCAATTCCAAGAGACTCTTAGAGGACTTGATCTGCAACAATATTAACCAGGACGGTTCGTTAAGCGCTGAGACTGTGCCAGGCACTGAGCACTTCTATGCACATGTCGTCGAAACCTCTCAGCAACCTCTGGGGTATGTACCATCAGCCCCACCCCTCCAGAGTGGAGGAAACCGAAGCTCAGAGACACAGAGGACTTGGCCTGAGTCAGAACCAAGACAGTGGCAGAGCTGACCTTAGGGCCTGATCAGACTCCAGTGCTCATGCCTAAAACACATAGATGTTTATCGAATGCATATTTTAATTTTTGAATTATGTGAGTCATGTGCAGACATTCTCATTATAAAAATTTGAAAGAAAAATGTTAAAGAGCCCCTTTGAAAACCTCTCCCCACCATCGCTTCTGAATAACCCCCGAAGGTAACCACTACCTGTGCATTTATGTCTAGATAGGTCCATATATTTGCTCATATTAGATATTTAGGTTTGGGTTTTCGTTGTTGGTGTTTACAGAGTCTTAGTCACCCTGGGTAGAGTGCCGTTACATTATCATAGCTCACAGCAACCTCAAACTCTTGGGTTCAACCTCAACCCTCTTGCTTTAGCCTCCCTCATAGCTGGGACTAGAGGTGCCTGTCAGAATGCCCAGCTAGTTTTTCTATTTTTAGTAGAGATGGGGTCTTGCTCTTGCTCTGGCTGGTCTCAAACTCCTGTGGTCAAGCAATCTTCTGCCTCGGCCTCCCAAAGTGCTAGGATTACAGGCGTGAGCTATTGTGCCCAGCCTTTTTTTTTTTTTAAACATAATGCTATTATGTTGTATGTATTGTTTATTAACCAAGTTTTTTTTCTCTTAACAATTTGTCTTTCCACATCAATAGGTGTCAATTCACTCATTATTTTTTAATAATTGGAAAGTATTCCCTAATGATGAATTTTGAAGTTTGCTTCTCCTTTTTCATTATGAACCACGTTGCCATGAACATCTTCTGATATCTACAACTTTGCACACATCTGTACAAATATACACGCCCTTGGGGCCTGCTCAAAGGGCATGTACATTTACATTTTGGTCAATAGTGACACGTTGTTTTTGGAAAAGCCTTTACGCCGCTCTTTCTCACTTAGCGGGAATGCCCTTTTCCCCACATCCTCACCAGAACTACACGTCTTCCTGTTGTAATCTTTGTCTCTCTAAGAGGCATTTGCTAATATCCACCAACCCTCCTGCCTCATTTCCTTGCCTAAGAGCCCCTAACTCATCCTACCTTAAATTTCCCGCTATCCAGCTTTGGTGACCACACCATAGTCCTAGAATGGGGCCCGTCCCCTGGGTGACAAGTTGTTCTTTACAATGAAATCTGGAAACATCACCAGCATCCACTGTTTAATATTTATTGATAGCCTGCTGTGGTGCTGGGCCCGCACAGCAACCAAGACCTTTGGGAAGAAAACATGCAGTGATCTGAAAGGCAGAGATTACTTAATAAAAAGCGACAGCCCCATCAGAGGCCACAGGAGTACCACTGTTTCCCTGGGCTTCTCTATGCTCCTGGTGAAGCAGGTGGGGGTGTGTCCCCCTCCGAGAAGCCACATTAATACCGCAGCTGTACAGGATGTCTGTACAATTTGATGGAGCTCATCACTTTTTGGTCTACGAGCAAGTAAATTGCACCAGGAAGGCCTGTATCTTTCTATCATCCCCTAATGACTGGGGTGTGTGTGTGTGTGTATGTGTGTGTGTGCATACAAAGAGCCCACATCCGTGGTTAGTTGGCAAAGTTACCACCTTTCTTCAGAGGCCAAGTGTCCAGAGCATTTGCAATTCTTCCACCCCTGCCAAGCCCCGAAAACAACTGGCTTTTTCCCTAGTGTGCACCTCTGGAATGAAATGTCATTTGCAAAGCCCGTAATTGCTTGAAGAGTCAGCCACTTCTTTTTGTCTTTCTCAGACTCTGGTGCCTTTAACCCGGCCCACTCCCACTCCCGCGCCCGGCAGACTTCTGTTTCCCTGAGTCCTATCCCAGGGCCTGTCAGATGACATTTTTTATTACATCGAGACAAAAAGCCATCTGGAGCTCCTGGTCTCCACTGTCAGTGGGCTGCCATTCCCAAGGTCTCCCGCCAGGCCCCCGATTAAAAGTCGCCCCCCATCGGCCCCCACTCTTATGTTCCACCCACCACCACCCCTCCCCTCAGCTTTAGTGCCTTTGTCCCTCGCTGCCCTCACCCTATCACTGGGCTGTAGCTACCTTGCTGCGGCAGAACAATGCGGGCTGTCAGCTTTTATTAAGCATGTAGGGGGAAAGAGCTACACTGCAGGTGGCTGAGAGCTTACAAATACTTCATTTGGTTCTGTGAGCCCTGAGTTTCTCTCCTGGTGGCCAATACGCTTATTTTAGACTGCTTCTATTCCTCTTTTCTCTCCTTCTCTCCTTTTCTCTGCCTCCCCCAAATCTAAATAGCGCATTAGGGGAGGGCCTTTGTAAGGTCCTGGAAGCCAAGAACACAGGCCTGAACATGCATGAGGAAGACTTGTCCTTCCTAGTCCAGCAGCCCAGCGGGCAGCAGATCAGGATGCCGGGCAGGGAGGGTGACAGGTGGAGGGGCGGTGAGAAGACAGGAGGCCACCGCTTCTTCCCTAGGCCAGGCAGCGCACCAGGAATTCTACGTGCAGCTTAGGGTTCCTGGGTGTGTGTTCAGTGTGCTAACACGCAGCCCCCGGTGACTTCCAGAATTCCAGCACCCAGAGAGAGGGCCCCCAGAGGGAAGCACAGGCCTCTTAAGAAGGATGTCTTTCCAGGCAGAGGGAGAGATTTGCTCTAAGATGGAATGAGGTGCAGGCATGGCTGCTGGGATTCCCCTGTCCGAGCTCTGAAAGAGTCAGATGTGCTTGGGGGAGCTGTGTGGCTGGCAGGTCAGAGTGTGGGGTTTAAAATCTGGACTCTGCCCAGTGGGACACACACAACCTTGAGCAGCATGCATAACTTGTCAGTGCTCCCAGCTCTGATGATACTCAGATCAACGTCACGGGGCTGATGTGAAGACTGGATGAGATTCTGGGTGTGAAACTTGACCCATCATGTTTTGCTCCTTGTAAATGCTCAATAAACTCTGACTGCCCTTATAATCTCTGCCTCAGACTCCAGGCCCCCTACTCTCTTGACTCCCACTTGGCAGTGCTAACATTCATTCATCTCTGCACTGCTCAGATAGATGGTAACTCTCGAATACTCTTCCCCAGAGCAGCAGAACAGGCCAGAGGTCTCTGGGCCACATGGGCTGTGCCCTTTGCCATATCCTCTAAGGCCCAGCTCCTCCCTTACAATGGATGCTTAGGGAGGTACCTCACAATCCCTCCCCTCTCAGATTGCTTCCCTATGGTAGAAGGTTGCAGGAAGGTCAACAAATCAAAAATAGCATGCCCGAACTGAAACTCAGTCAAGTCTCCAACTTCAGAGTCCCAGGGAGCTCTGAGAAGAGGCAGGCTCTTATTTAAATAACTCGGCCACTGGCCTTTAGATCAGAATCCGAAGTAGAAGCCCAAAGCTTGATGTGTTCATTGTTCTCATGTTCATTGTTCTTTCCCCTCACTTGCCCTTAACCTGAATTTGGCTTTGAGCTGATTCATCCCAGCACTTACTAAGAGGCACCATATACAAATCACTCAGTAAATGCCTGTCCACAGATGAACCCCCACCTGGGTAGAAGGGAGCTCATATAAGAGTAACTGGAGACTCCGAGAGTTTAAGAAATTAGCACAAGACCTTAAAGCCAAGTGAGTAGACAGGTTTTGCCCCCAACACTCTAGCACTTAATCCTTCCATTCCACCCCAGCACCTCCATGAGCTTTTAATTAATCACCTACCAGAGGCAGACATGATACTGTGGATATGTTGAGGTTTGTCAACAGTTAACATGTGCAAATGTTCAATTTTCACAAATGATCAATAACTTGATCGTAATGTATCAAGCCAGTGTGTAAAGACACACACCCAAACACAAGCCAGTCTGTAAAGACGCACAGCCACACATAAGTCAGTGTGTAAACACATATAGCATCTTTTCCAAAACACCAAAATTTCTTTGAAGCTCAGTCTCTCGCTAATGATCATAAAGTGCTTTGGGGAATAATCCTTTTTAAAAATGAAGCCAGTTGCAAGCTTGCAGTGGACAAATACAACCCCAAGTTGTCTCATAAATCTTTCTTTAATGAGCACAGGAGTGGACACATTATTCAGTGTTGTTTATGCTGACGTTGCTGAAATATTTGGGAGTCTGAAGTTTTCCATGGCTTTGCTTTTGAATACATTTAAGGTAGAAACTCTCCTTATATCCAATGAGGTCATGGTAGGAAAACAAAATGGTTGGCACGGGGCTATGAAGTGCTGAGAATTGAACCACGCTTGCGGGAATGCAGATTTTCAGAGGTGCCTACAGCAGAAAATAAACTTTTTTCCATCTCTGGACCTTAGGGTTTTTTCTAAGGTTGGATAAGCAAACTCAAATGGTTTCTAAGATTCTTTCTAGACCCACTTTTCTATAATGTTGGGTCTCAATATCAGGCACCTTTGAAGATGACATAAAACATGATTATATTATACAACAACTTTTTTTTTTTTTATTGTTGGGGATTCATTGAGGGTACAAGAAACCATGTTACACTGGTTGCATTTGTTGGGTAAAGTCCCTCTTACAATCGTGTTTTGCCCCCAGAGGGTGTGGTACACACCCAGATACAACAACATTTTTTAAAGCACTTGTTATGCAGCAGTCTCCGTCCTGTACTATTTTTAATTCCCATTTTTAAAACAGGAAATTAAGGTCCAGAGAGGTTGAATGATTTATCCGAAGTCACACGGCTAGTTAAGAGGCAGAGCCGGTATTCACAAAGGTAGTTTGGCTCTCCAGCTCCAGATTTTTGCTGTGGCCAAGTGTGCAAATGCACCTCCACAGAGCTGGAAGTCCATAGCTGCAACTGGAGGGCCACTGGGCAGCCCCTCTTGTCCCCTACCCAAGACCTCTACAGCACCCACACAGAGGATACTCAGAGGCAGGTTGCAGGTAGAAAACTTAAATGACTATGTTATCAAGGGTACAAAGTCCTTTCTCAGATTTCACAGCAAAGGTGTGAGAGCTAAGGCTCTTCTCTCTTACCACTTTTATTGCCCTCGAATGAACTCACCTGCTGATTGGTCATATACATGTTCATATATCCAGGTCTGGAGCAGAGAGGGCCTGGTTGGAGATCGAAACCAGGCTCTTGCCCTGATTGGCTCTGCTTCTAACCAGTGGTGTGACCACTGCAGCTACCAGCCTCTGGGCTTTGTGGTCTTTATTTGCACCGAGGCAGATGGATTAGATTAATGTCATAAACCCCAGGCCTGAGGCCAAATTGGATTTCATTTTAGTATGCACAGTGATTTTTTTAAAAGAATGTAAATAAGTTGCCAATAATTAAAGTAGGGAGTGTTCACATAGAAACCTAAGTGTCTAGAATCTCTTGAAACCTGGAAGAGCTGGTGGATTTGAACTTTCCCCTCCCACAGTGTAAAGAGTAGGGGATGGGTTGTTGCTGCCCCTGTGGACAGGCCCGTGCACTGTCTTGCCGCAATCCTCACCATGCCACGTGGGTTTGCTCTTAACCCGGTTTACATTCCTTCTTGGTCCCATCTGTGTTTGTAACCTCTGGACTCCAGTGTCACCAAGGCACTGGTCCCATGTAAGCTAACATAGGTGTTCACTCTGGTCTTGTGCTTCTGAAGGACTGGAAAGTGTCCCCTCCCTTTCTGACTTCCTACAGGGCCACTATGGGGAGCTTGGAAGCTGTTGAGTGTCTGAGTCTGTCACACACTTGGGAGAGGTGGAAAGCTGCATTCTTTGTGCTGTTCTGTCTTGGTTTTTGTTGTTGTGTTTTGTTTTGTTGTTGCTGATGTTGCTGTTGCTACTGGTTGGTGGAGAGTTAGGAGGAAGCTTGGACGATGTCACCTTCTTTTTAACACCAAGCCTCCACTCAGTGTGACTCCGTTCTGGAAGGGGGATGGACGTCCAGTCACTAGACGGACCCCAGCTATGGGGGTCGCCAGGAACCCTACTGGACACATCTCTGCCTGGTCCTTTTTACAAAGCTCCTGCTTTTCAGAGATTAATTGTTGTCAAATGCAACTTATTTTCTAATCCTTTCAGGCCCCGTTTAAAACCTTCTGCTTTATTTTACCTTTTTCGATAAAGTCACCGAGGCCCCTTTTTTTAAAAAATGGATTTGCCAGTGATTGTCCAGTTTGACAAATTGGATTCTTAAAGCCGATTCTTTGGAGAAAAGGATGCAGTGTGACAAGACAAGAAACAGCTCATCCTCAAATCAGGAGGATAAATAAAAAAAAATAAAATAAAAGCAACCCCAATCTCCAGCTTTCCTGTGACTCAAAGGGTGTCTCAGTTGTCACTGATAATCTAATCTTTCTATGATAGGTGAGGAACAGGACAATGGCGACCCAGCCAGGCTGTGGGTGTGATAGGCCTCTGATTAATAGGACTGTCTAATAACCCCCCCACCCCCGAGAAGATGATTAATGACATTTGATGTGAACTCTGACCTTCCCTGGCAAGAATGGAGGGAGAAAGAGAGCTGCTCCGACAGAATGGTGCATCTGCAGAAGCCAATTGACTCCTGAAAGCTTTGTCGCTGGGACGCTCTGTGTCTGGGCGAGGGGGCTGGGCTCTTTGCTTGCCTGCTCTTGGGTTTTGGCCTAGGAGGATTTTACACTTCACACTTTTCCTAAGGATCAGCCTTTTAATTGCCCCTAGAATACAGTGCCCCCAAAGTAACACTCTCTGGGGCCTTGGCAAGCCTCTGCTGACCTGGTGCCCTTAACCCATGAGTCTCCCCTCCTCTTCCAGTGCCAGGGCCAGAAGTCAGATGAGGAGGCTTTAAAGGCCAGGCCCACGAGCCTTCTCTGAATCTTTTCACCCTGTTCTCTGGGTTGACAAAGTCTGGGGTAGGTTGGAATTACCTTCCTCAGTGGCAGGAAGCAACTGAGATGCCCCCAGCACAGAAACCAGCAGGCAACAGCGTGAGGTGGACACCTACCCAGATAGCAGATGACTTTCGGGGGGTGGGAGGGGAGAACCGCTTGGCTCCCATGGCTTGGCTGCACAACCACCCTCAAACTAGGCAGTGGTGGGTCTTCTTTGCTTAGCTCTCAGGCCAACTTGCCAACTGGTATCTCCTTAACAGGGAGATACCAGAAGATACCCTTAAATGTTTCTTTCTGCCTAGCCTTTTCTGGCTTTTCTGCTTACCCAAGCTGTGCTACCAAAAGAGATCATTGGTGTGTAGGCCTCAGTTGTACTAATGACCCAATGATGCTAGCCAAGGAAGATGTTGATCCCGAGTTAGGTCAGCCATCAGTGTGCCAAGTGTGTCTGCCCATGCTGTGAGCAACCAAGGGCCTCCCACTTCTCCTGGAAGCAGCCTTAATTGTTGTTAGATTGAAAACGAGGGATGCTGGGGTGGCCCTCTGAGAGGAGAGATGGCTCAACACAAGACCAATGGCACTGGGTGCCAGAGACACACAGACAGCCTGACGAGAGAGGCAAGACAGAACCTGGGCACAGCCCTCGCTTTCTGAGAACGCCCTTCAGTACCGCTGGATGCCTCCCACATGCTGAATGTGGTGTCTAGAACCTCAGCTGCTGGGCATTCTCAGCTACACAGGGGTTCACTGGCCAGTGGGTCATTGTCAAGAGTGGACCCCATAGCAGAAGTGGCACATGTTTAAATATTTTACAGAACTTTGGCTTTATTTGATAAATATGAGTGGAAGATGAACAAAAGAAGGTGGCTGTGATAGGACTCATAAATCCGGTTCACCCAGGACAAAGATGAGGCTGGGTAGGCAAGTCTGGGCTGGTGGCTCTTTGCTTCAAAGGGACAACGCATGGAAAGCCCCTGTGCCTGGCTCATGGGAAACACTGAAGTCGTGGAAGGAAGTAGTATTATTTGTTTTTAATAAATGATTCTTCACAATGTGATGCTCGCTGAATAACCATTTGACAGAGGGCTCAGTTGTGAAGAATAACGAAATTCAACAGTATATGTGAAACGCCGAAAATTATTGTTGAAGAAAGCATTCCAAAGAGGAGGTATAATTAGGGATTTGACAATTTCCTTCTAAGCTGAGAATGGAACCCTCTTGCAACACGAAGTCTATTGTTACTCTCTGCTTTTGGACTATTACCGGGGTTATGAGTGACTCATTATTGTTGAGAAGTAGGGGGCAGCCTGGAATCTAAAAGGCCAGTCAAGGCAGGGCATCCCCAGGGAGGAGAGAGAAGATGGAGCTGCCTCCCCCTCTCCTCCTAGGCCAGCTGTCACGCGGTGCAGATGTCGGATAAGTTAGGCCTGTGTGGAGAGTATTAACAGTCACTCTGGGTTACTGGGCCAGGGGCATTGCCATTCACTCTCCCTCCTTAGCTGCTGGATGAACCAAGTTCACCTCCTGCCCTGGCCAGGATTGACTGCAAAGAACTGCCTCCCTCCCCACCACCGGGAGGCTATTGAGTAACAACAGGCCAGGAAATCTGGCCAAAGCATCCAACTGATGCAAGATGACTTGGAGAATGACTCCTCCCTGGAGAAGACTAGGGAGGAAGGAGGAAAAACATCACAGAAATCACAAAGGTGAGAAGGCATATTGCTTTTATTTTCCAAGAAATACCAAGAAGCAGCTGAGACATAAGTTAAGTTTAAACCTTCCATCCGGAAGTTTTGCGGTCTGGTATTACTCAGAGCATCTCAGCTTCTGATTGACTCAGGGATTCTTAAACTTCATCAGTCATCAGAATCATGTCGCGGGCTGGTTGAAATACAGATGGCTTGGCCCCATCTCCCAGAATTTCCAACTCAGACGGTCCAGGTGGGGCTGAGAATGTGCATTTCTAACAAGTTCCCAGGTGAAGCTGATGCTGTTGGTCTGAGGACCTCATTTTGAGAATCACTGGATTACCTAGATGGATGGAAGGCATCAGAATGGTTTGGGGGAATCTTATTAAAAATGCTGATCTCTAGGCCCCTTGTAACAGTCATCACGTGTGTGGCTGCAATTAGTGGACTATCAGATGGTAGTTGCTTGGGCAAGAAAGATGTTTAACCACGTATCAATTAGATTGCAGGTAGATAAGTTCAGGTTTTATGTAGGTTTTTATGTAGGGTCTCAGTGATGTGTTAAGAAAATGGAGACTTTAAAAAATCCTCCTGATGGTTTATCCTCAGCACAGCTGAATTAGCATCCTTGGGATTGTGGCCTTATGACTGTAAATGCCTGCCACAGTTCCAGCCATTCTGATCTCGCACAATTGCTCCCAAGGTAGAAGGGGTGATCCCCTCCCCCTTTCTCTCTGTCCCTCTATATAAACATAATATTTCTTTTCTTCTCTTCAGATGCAGTATCCTTTCCACAAGTCTTCATTTTACAACTCATTGGCCAGAAGTGGGTCACAAGCCTACCTTAAACAAACCACCAGCAGCAGGAAAGGGAAATACTGAATGCACCCAGGCTTACCTCCTGGGGTTACGTGAGGGTTCCCCTCTTCTGAGCATGTTACTACTGCATCAAAATTGGGATTCCATGACCCCAGGAAGAAAAGAAGGTTCCTGGTCGGGGACTAATGGTGTCTGCCCTAGCCTGGGTGACTAACCTGTCCTGGTTTTCTTAGGACTGGTACAATTTTAAAACTGAAAGTCTCACATTTGAGAAATCCTGTTGGTTTTGGGCAAATCAAGACAGTTGCTCACCCTAAGTCCAGGCTCCCAAGACCTTCTGAATTAGAATCTGCTGGGGAGGAAACCCAGACCTGAAGAATGACTTTTTAGCACTCTTCCAGGGTGATTCTAATGTATGTCAAAGTAGGTTGACACATTCCCATCTAATGCTAGAGCAGGAGGGAACGTCAGAAGTGAGGTGGGCACAACTTGAGACTGGGGACCCTCACACGGTCCAGTGCAACCCAAGCCTCGAGGGCCCTGGGATCTGTGAATTCCAGCCTGGCCTGCTTCTCGCCCCCCTGCCAGAAGGGACAGTGTGATTTAGAGTCTCTCCACTCTGGACAATCTCAATACCCTGCAGCCAACCCTGTCAGGTCCCTTATCATAGAGCCTGTGGTGCTGGAGTTTCCATACTGTCTCCCCAGAAGATCGCAAGTCCCCTGAGGGCAGAGCCCAAAGTGAGCTGTTTTCTATCCTGAGCATCCGTCACCCTCTCTGTCTTATCTCAGTCATTGGATAAATGTGTGTTGAATATACACGTGAATGAGTGAATGAATGGAGTGAGGAGGCTGTATTCTTAAATATAAAGATAAATTCTGGCCATTATACTCCGAGCCAACCATGAACAGCCAAATGCCCAGAGCATAGAAAGGTCCCCACATCCCGGTGGGCCAGCGGGCTCTTGGTGGTCTGGGGTGGGGTGGCCATAGGGTCAGGCTCCTCCCAGGACTCTAGAAGGTTGTGTCCCCGCTCCCTGGACCATCCTCCCAGGCTTCTGTGGGAGCAGTGTGTGTCCCCAATGCACGGTAACTTTCCGATGGTTTGAGCTCATTACTCATCATTAGGAGTCCTAGTGTCTGGAGTTTTCCAGGTGATCAAAGCTTCTCTGTCTGGAGCAGCCAGGCAGGCCCTGGTGTCTGTCACCAGTAATCTCCCAGCCTCGCCAGGCAGACAGTTAAGTAACCCGGGAAGGAGGGGATTTGGTTTTTAAGCTCACATAATTCAGCCTGACACACCGACATGCAGACGGTGGCTGCGGCTCTGCCCTGAGGAAGTTGTCCTGCTTGGAGGGGTGGGACTGACAGAGCAGGAGCTCATCTTCACATGGGTTATTTGGAAGCCGTGGGCATCTCTCCACGCCCTGTTCTGGGAAGGCTGAGGGTGGGAGGGAGAAGCAGCCATCCATATAACACACACCCATCACCCCTCCTGCCGCTGTGTGCGAGATTTGCTTTCAAGTGAGACCCTTACCCTTTGATCTCCCAGGACCAGGAGCTCCCAACAGGGCTTCTTTTTTGTCCTGGGTGTCTAACTTGGTTCAATTTGCCTCCCCAGCCCCAAATCCCTCAACACTCCCCATAGTCTATGTCACTGGGCTGGAAGCGTGTCACAGGCCTGAAGTCCGGAGTGACATCATAGCACATGATGTTTGTGCAGGTCTTAACATTTCAGTAAAAATCATGAATGTCTTCAGTGCTGGGGAAAAAGAAATTTAAAGGATGCTTAAAACAATTGGCAAATATTCCATTTCCCGATTTAAAAAAAAAAAGTTGGACTAAAGAATTTGGCCTAGAAATAAGTTGTTCTGGTTTTATACAAACTTGGCTGCAAAAAAGTTTGCTCATTCCTGCCCTAAACAACTCTGCCTCTCTACCACTCTTCCTGTCAACATAGAAAGCAAAGTCTGAAAAAAAGACTGAAGCTTATCAGTCTGGGAAATGGAAATGGCTTTGCTAAAGAGTTTATGTAAATGTCCAAGTATCAGCTTCACAACGGGCCACTGAATAAAATTAGTGCTGAGGATGGGGAAATAGACATTCCAACCCCCAACACTGGCAATGGGCCTGATGCCAAGCGCTTCTCAGCATGCAATTGGGGTCACCCTGCTGACCCAAGGACTGAGGGACTTGGGGACTCTCTTTCATGCAGATGACCTTGCTGGGCTAAGTTCTGCGCTCGGTGAATGGGGGCATGGTGGGTAGCAAACATCACCACTCCTCCAGACTGCTTCAGAGGGCCCTTCTGGTGAAGTCCTGGCCCTCCCAGGCTGGAAAAGGGCCAACTTGTGTCCAAGGCCTGCTCCTGTGTCTTCAGATCCAATCCCACCAGGATGTTTTACATATTTTAATTAAAGTGCCGCTCCGGGCTGGCAGGTCCTCTGATAGATGGCTCTGTTCCGAGGCGCAGAGTTGCGGTGGTGTGAAACGTGGCACCCAATGATGCCCTCCTGCTCTCCAGAGTGCCTTGGCTCACACCTCTGGAGGCATCTGCTCAGTTCTAGGTGGAGCCCTGAGCCTGTGGCAGGGCCAGGGGAGCAGGTGGGTCAAGGATGGGAGGTGGCTTAAGGTGGGAAAGTGTTGGGGGCAGTTTCCAAGGCCCAGCTGATGGATGGGCTGTGGGTGAGTCCCATTCCAGCAACAATGCAGCCCTGTGGACACCCCTTAGCAGTGTCAAATTATGACAAATGGCATAGGTAAAAGTTGCGGGGTGGCAGCTGCCGCATCTCAAAGGGAAGCAGGTATTTTTAGCACTGTGCCTTGGGGCTCAGGGGCCAGTTAATTAATCATGGTGAGCAACACTGAGGTTTGTTCTTGACCCAGGTCCCCATCCCAGCCTTGTCCCCATTCCCCTGACTGGAATACCAGCTACAGAGGTGGGACGTCTGCACAGCTGGTGCAGCCCTGGCAGCCCTCACAACTCCGGGGACACCATTCCCTCCTCCTGCTTCTAGGGACCTCCAGCCACTAGGGCCTTCTCTATGCTCCTCAAGCCCACTCTGGCCCAAATCCTCTCCACTTGCTATCCTTCTGGAACATCATCCCCAGATTTCTTCATCCTTTCTATCTTGCTCCAACTTGCACCCATCCCACAAAGGCCCTCCCGAGCCCACCGCCACCTGCCAGGCTGTCACCTTCCCGGCTTATCTCCTTCTGAGACCTGGTACCAGCCCAAACCATCTTATTTGCAGGTTGCGCACTTTTCTGTCTGTCTCCTTCCACTGCAACGCCTCCTGCTTGAGAGCAGGAGTCTTCTCTGTCTTGTTCACCCTCCTGAACCCAGTTGCCTATCTCCGTGCACACGGCGAAGGTCCCAGAGAATGTCATTGAATACGTGGGTCGATGGATGGCTGGGTGGAAGGCGAGATAAGACCTTTCATGAGCACATCTGCAGGTTGTGGAGCGGGGGATTCCTGAAATGTTGGAGGCCTAATGCTGCCCCACACAAACCTTTCTCCCCTCCCCCCATACAAAAGGCCTGACTAGTCCTGCCCCAAAGGTTCCTGCCAGAAGGACCCTAGCTCACCAGACTCCTCCAACAGGCAGTGGAATCTATCTCCCTCCTGTGGCCCTATATAAAAAGAGGCCTCCAATCACCCTCAGTGCAGGTGCCATCTTTGTCCTGCCCAGGTGGGTCTCTGTCAGCTTTGAATAAACGTGGCCTGAACCTCTCCGTTCCCAGTCTCGTCTCTGGGTGCTACCGCATAACCTGTCAGGAAACAGAGTGGCTCAATAGGGCCAACAACTGTCCTCCATCCTTCAGAAATCTCCAGTCACATACTTTTTTGGGTTTGTGACAGATCGCTCTGAATTCTGGGTTTTTAAAATTGTTTCTTGGGGGTGGGGAGACCAGTTTTAAGAGACTCCTAGGAGACTATTTCCCCACTTCTGCTTGAAAGCTGACATTGCTAGGGGGACTGCTTGGGGGATTCTGCATGGCCCCTTCACTGAGTCTTTTCTTTTCTTTTTTTAATTAAATCATAACTGTGTACATTAATGCAACCATGGGGTACAAGGTGCTGGTTTCATATACAATCTGAAATAGTGTCATCAAATTGGTTAACACAGCCTTCATGGCATTTTCTTAGTTATTGTATGAAGACATTTATATTCTGCATTTAGTAAGTTTCACCTGTACCCTTCTAAGATGCACCGTAGGTGTGATCCCACCGATTACCCTCCCTCCACCCATCCTCCCCCCTCCCCTCCCCTCCCTTGCCCCTTTTCCCATATTCTTGTACTATAATTGGATTATAGCCTTCATATGAAAGCTATAGATTAGCTTCATGGTAGGGCCGAGTACAATGGATACTTTTTCTTCCATTCTTGAGATACTTTGCTTAGAAGAATATGTTCCAGCTCCATCCATGTAAACATGAAAGAGGTAAAGTCTCCATCTTTCTTTAAGGCTGCATAGTATTCCATGGTGTACATATACCACAATTTATTAATCCATTAGTGGGTCGATGGGCACTTGGGCTTGTTCTATGACTTAGTGATTATAAATTGTGCTGCAATAAACATTCTGATACAAATATCTTTGTTATAATGTCATTTTTGGTCTTCTGGATATATACCTAGTAGAGGAATTATAGGATCAAATGGCAGATCTATTTTTAGATCTCTAAGTATTCTCCAAATATCTTTCCAAAAAGAACGTATTAGTCTGCATTCCCACCAGCAGTGTATAAGTGTTCCCTTTTCTCCACATCCATGCCAACATCTCTGGTTTGGGGATTTTGTGATGTGGGCTAATCTTGCTGGGGTTAGATGATATCCCAAAGTAGTTTTGATATGCATTTCTCTGATAATTAAGGATGATGAGCATTTCTTCATGTGTCTGTAGGCCATGTGCCTGGCTTCTTCAGGGAAGTTTCTCTTCAGGTCCCTTGCCCACCCTTAGATGGGATCACTTGTTCTTTTCTTGCTAATACGTTTTAGTTCTCTGTGGATTCTGGTTATTAAACCTTTGTCGGAGGCATAACCCGCAAATATCTTCTGCCATTCTGAAGCCTGTCTGCTTGCTTTACTAACTGTATTCTTGGCTGTGCAGAAGCTTTTTAGTTTGATCAGGTCCCAGTAGTGTATTTTTGATGCTGCTTCAATTGCCCGGGGAGTCCTCCTCATAAAATATTCACCCAGGCCGATTTCTTCAAGAGTTTTCCCTGTACTTTCTTCTAGAATTTTTATAGTTTCATGTCTTAAGTTTAAATCTTTAATCCAGTGAGAGTCTATCTTAGTTAATGGTGAAAGGTGTGGGTCTAGTTTCAGTCTTCTACAGGTTACCTGCCAGTTCACCCAGCACCATTTGTTAAATAGGGAATCTTTTTCCCACTGAATGGCTTTTTTTTTTTTTTGAGACAGAGTCTCAAGCTGTCACTCTGGGTAGAGTGCTGTGGCATCACAGCTCACAGCAACCTCCAATTCCTGGGCTCAAGCTAAGTCTCCTGCCTCCGCCTCCCAAGTAGCTGGGACTACAGGCGCCCGCCACAACGCCCGGCCATTTTTTGGTTGCAGCCATCATTGTTGCTTGGTGGGCCCGGGTTGGATTCTAACCCGCCAGCTCAGGTGTACGTGGCTGGCGCCTTAGCCCGTTGAGCCACAGGCTCTGAGCCAACCCCACTGAATGTTTCTAATTGGCTTGTCAAAGATCAAATAACAGTAGGCAGCTGGGTTCTTCTCTTGGTTCTGTATTCTGTTCCATACTTCTTCCTCTCTGTTTTGTGCCAGTACCATGCTGTTTTGATCACTATCGATCTGTAGTATAATCTGAGGTCTGATAGCATAATTCCTCCTGCTTTGTTTTTATTTCTGAGTAATGTCTTGGCTGTTCGAGGTTTTTTTCTGATTCCATACTGAGTCTTTTCTTTAAGTATAATTATTCTTTGTGAGAGACACAATTGGTTGCTGATTCTCCCCTTTTTTGCTTGAGAACAGAACCTCACTTTGGTTCTGGTATTCAAAGGCTTGTGCTTCTGCTTCAGGGAATCCCCGCCTAGCCCCAGTTCCAGGAAGGGAATTGTGACTGGTCTGAGCCCATCAAGGAATGTAGCTTGAAAGGGATGTGAGGGGCTTCTAACTTCTGAGGGTTTCCCTCACTTTAAAGAGGCACAGGAAGGACTGCACCTGTGTTGTGTTCCTTTTCCTGGTCCAAGTAGGGGTTGAGGTGGACGGGGGTTGCTGGGGAAGCCACCTGGCTTTCATTTACAGGTCATGGGCAGGGCCCAGCAGGAATGGTGCTCAGAGCCACGGGTTTCCCATCTGGGGACCTATTAAACATGCGACTATTAATTCCCACCCCATTCAGGTTGAATCTGATTCTCATGGGGTGGGACCTGGATCTCTGTGGGGTTGACATGCCCCTCTTGTCACCCCATCATCTTGAGACTCGGGAGTCTGTGATTCACTAAAATGGACCAAGGGCAGCAACACTCTTCTAGCAGTGGGGTTCAAAGCCAGAGATATCTGGCCAGGAGAAGTTAGAACTCCTTTCTCTTGGTACCTTGAATGGGACAGATTGGCTTTCTTACTTTCCTATGATATATGGAAGGAAATTTTGTGCGGAAGGCTCAGCCTCCACTATGAACTTTCCAGGGGAACATTCAGAAGGGACTCACTGAGTTACCCTGCTGAGGGCACTGCCTGGAGGGCTCCTGAGGCCATCAAGCCCCGGGGGTTCTGCTATAGCACTCGCCTTGGTTTGCTCACGTGGAAATACCATCCTCCCCTCTGGTTCTGAGAAGTGAACTGAAACCTCACCAAAAATACTTGGAAAATTAAAAATTGCTGTTCTGGCTCGGTGCCTGTAGCTCAGCAGCTAGGATGCCAACCACATACACTGGAGCTGGTGGGTTTGAATCCAGCCCGGGCCTGCCAAACAACAATGACAACTACAACCAAGAAATAGCCAGGCTTTGTAGTGGGCACCTGTGTCCCAGCTACTTGGGAGGCTGAGGCAAGAATTTGAGGTTGCTGTGAATTGCGATGCCACGGCACTCTACCCAGGGCAATAGCTTGAGTCTCTGTCTCAAAAAAAAAAAAAAATTGCTGTTCCATTTTGACTTTTGCTACCCTTTTTCACAGCTCTGATTATGACTTCCACTATTATCTGTGGGAGACAGAAACAAATAGCCAGAGAATGAGAGAGACAGAGAGAGAAAAGAAACAGAAAAATACTCAGAGAATGATAGAGACCAGAAAACAGGGGAACATTTTTCCTTTCACGAATTTAAAAAACATCCATTGAGCACCTACTATGTGTCCAACACCCCACTCCCCAAGTATTATAAATACACAACAAGACCACATGCTGTTTACATCACCTCCCAAATTCCCATCTGGCTGTTAGGTGGGGAATCAAGAGGTTGCTGTTTCTGCTGAGACCAGTAGATGTCATCATGTCAGCGGGAAAGCCAGGGGTGCCCAGGATTTGATAGCCATCTGTGAAAATAAATTCTATTTCATCTAGTTATCTGAGTGCAATTGTGTGCAGGGCACCAGGAAGGACACTTAAGGGTACACAGGGTGAGAAACTCACAGTTCCTTTCCTCATGAAGTTTCCTTTGCCATCAGGGACTTGGAAAGACTTCCCAAGTCACAAAACGAGGGAGAAAGCAATAAGCCCCCCCGGAAAGGTTTAATTAAAGGATTGTGTGGATTCTTTGAATACCAGAGACTTCAGAGAAGGTCTCTCCTCTTCTCACATTACAGTGGAAGGAATAGACTCAGAAGGGAGGGTGATTGACCTGGGGTCACACAGCCATTCCAGACCCCAGATCTCCTAACTCCTAGAACAGTGCTCTTTCCACCAAATATTCTGTCTCAGTAACAGGTGTTGATTTTCTTCATCTTTCCATTTAAAATCCCCCCTTAGTTTAGCCATGAACCTTCCTGAGAAATGCCCTTTTTGACACCTACTGCAATGTGCCCTAGATAGGTTCATCTGTATCTCAGAGAAGGCAGCTGCCCTCATCACCAGTCCTGTGGTGTTAGTCCATTCAAACAGGCTCATGAGAGCTGATTTTATGCACTTCTTCCCAGCACCATAATGTTGGTAGCCTGAACTTGGCCACGGTGGGAGTATTTACCCCATGGAAATTGGTAACAGTTACAAATTGGAGCTTAATTTTTTTTTTTTTCCTCCTGGAGAGCTGCACATCACTGACTTAGGTATCCCTTCTTTATGGATAAGAAAATTGAGGCTTAGGGAGATGAGGTAATCCAACAAAGACATATAGCTTGTAAGGGGTAGAGCTGAGGCTCCAACCCAGCAACACTAAAGAGCTCAGAGGTGGTAGATTTTATAAGACTTAGCATCACTTTGATATGGAATTGTCTAGGTTGATCCCAGGTGTCTTAGTGTGTTTTGTGCTGCTATAACAAAATACCTGAGACTGGGTAATTTACAAAGAACAGGAATATATTTCTTTACCATTCTGGAGGCTGGTAAGGCCAAGATCAAGGTGTTGGCATCTGGAGAGGGCCTTTTATCTTTATTTTATTATTATTATTTTTTTGAGATAGAGTCTTACTATGTCGCCCTCTGTAGAGTGCTTTGGGGTCACAGCTCACAGCAACCTCAAACTCTTGGGCTTAAGTGATTCTCTTGCCTCAGCCTCCCAAGTAGCTAGGACTACAGGCACCTGCCACAACACCCAGCTAGTTTTTGGTTGCAGTTGTCATTATTGTTTAGCAGGCCCAGCCCGGGATCAAACCCTCCAGCTTTGATGTATGTTGGCTGGCGCCCTTACTCACTGAAATATGGATGCCAAGCCAGTGAGGGCCTTTTAGCTATGTCATTCTGTGGTGGAAGGCATGATCATGGCAGAAGGACAAAGCAGAGGTGAGAGAGAGACGAAAAGGGGACAAACTTATCTATTCATAAGGAACCCACTCCTGAGATATGGCATTAATCTATTTATTGAAGCAGAGCCCTCATGGCTTAATCACCCTTTAAAGGTCCCTCACCCTCTTAGTGCTGCTACAAGGGCAATTACATTTCAACGTAAGTTTGGAAGGTGACAGACTTTCAAACTATGAAACACCACGGTTTTCTAGAAACCATGAACCTGAGAATCAGGTTTCTTTTATTTTATTTTATTTTATTTTTTTGAGACAGAGCCTCAAGCTGTTGCCCTGGGTAGAGTGCTGTGGCATCACAGCTTACAGCAACCTCCAACTCCTGGGCTCAAGAGATTCTCCTGCCTCCACCTCCCAAGTTGCTGGCACTACAGGTGCCTGCCACAACACCTGGCTATTTTTTTTGTTGCAGCTGTCATTGTTGTTTGGCAGGCCCAGGCTGAATTCAAACCTGCCAGCTCAGGTGTGTGTATGTGGCTGGCACCTTAGCCTCTTGAGCCACAGGTGCCGAGCCCGCCGATTTCTCATATGAGTTCTGGTGTGCCTGCTACCCCAGGTTAATGCCATTAATGTGACAGCAACACTAGAGCAGGAACTAGTTTGGGAGAAAAGATGACCAATTCAGGTTTGCATGGATTGAATTTGAGGCTTGTTTTGGGGGAGACATTTAGATTTGAGGCCCAGGAAGAGAGGTCTTGGCAAGAGATTGAGACCTGCAGAATGAAGGTTTGTTCTCCACTAAACCAAATGTAGATTAGCTGGAAACATTTTCCTTTGTTATAATTATCAGGTACAAAGTTCAAGATTCACCCTTCTATATATTTCTTTTCCTGTTCATCAATATTCAGGAAGACCATGTGCTCTTGCTCACACTTGTTCATAGTAAGTTCTCAGTAAGTGTTTATTGAAGAAAAACGAGTAACCCATTTTTATCCTGCGTATACCAAATCAGCCACTGTTGTGGACCTTACATCAAAACATAAGTACACTTCTTGCAATTTCTAAGATTATATAGAATTCTGGCATCATTATAGAAGTATGGATTTGGAAAAAGAAATTATTCTTCTAGCATTTTGGAGCTTTAAGTGGGATTAGTCATTATCTCTTACAATGTCCTTGTTTTACTGGTAAGGTGCTAAAGCCCAGACTGAGACTGTTCTGAGACTGTGCAGGCCCCTCGCCAGTGTGGGAGACCACCCAGTCCTGATAACCAGTGAGTCTGGCCTGGCCTGCCTTGCTGTCCGTTCTGTTTTCTTCCCTGCTCTGGGACTTGGTATATCCCTCAGGTTAAAGGAGAGTCTGAGTTCTGGTTCTGGAAGGGTGATGAGTTGAGGAGAGTATCTCAGGAGGGCAGCCTGCGTCCCTGAGCAGACAAAACTCTGGGGAGCCAACCAATAAGGTGATAATATGCAAATGACGGGTTGTGGCCTTCCTCCTGGTTGGCGGAAGAAGCCCTGATGTCACAACGGGTAGGGTCTCTCTAGGAGAAGTGTCTCTATCCAAAAATATTCACTGACTAGGTTGGTCTCTCGCCCCCACCTTTTGTCCAGAGTGGCAGAGAGCCCATGGAACCCCTCTTTCAGGCTGGGTCCATTCTCATGAAGGTGAATACCTTACAAGGGAAGAAAATGGTGGAGAGTGGCCTCCAGTCTGGAGACTTTACCCTCTCCCAGTCGTGGCCCTCTTGTGTCCCACCGCTGGACGACTTGGAGACCCTGCAGCAGAAGGTGGACGGGGTGCAGCGAGAGCTGGAGGACTTTAAAGAGGAAGCCCTCAAGGCCATCCATTACCTGGAAAACGCCTTCTGCGAGATGAACGGGGTCCTGGCGCAGCAAGAAGAGCAGGCGGCGCGCGTGAAGCAGCGGCTGAGGGAGGAGGAGGACCGCGGCATCGTGCGCAACAAGGTCCTCACCTTCCTGCTGCCTCGGGAGAAGCAGCTCCGGGAGCACTGCAAGCGGCTGGAGGACCTGCTGCTGCGCAGGGGCAGGACCAGGACGACCAAGCTTCCTGAGCCGTGCCGGCCACGTGCTGAGTAGAGTTTTTTAAAATGGAAGGACAAACCCTAAGTCTCCACCAATTGCTCCCCTTTCCCCATTTCCATTGCTTTCCTTCTGCCTAAATAACACCTTGCTGAGAGGCAAAAAGACCTCAATACGTATTTGGGGGTGTTCTTCCATTTATATCAAGAAAAGAAGCACCCTAGTGCTAAGTCAGTCACCTGTAACATTCACTTGAACTGTTCTCCTGTCTGTGATGGTAATACTGCTCAGACGCATACATTTTTTTTTGTACAGTGTATTCTTAAACTGATTGTGTTGAACCGATTTACCTTTTTTTTTTTTTTTTTTAATGACTCAAGGCTCCCATGATTTGTTCCTTCACACATGGTCTACTAAGAGGGGTCTGTCACTCAGGTCACTTGTCCATCCATGCACCAAAACATCCCCAAGATTGCTCTATTTTTGTAATTCTTCTCTTGCCCACTTGGTCGTTCTGTCTGCTTTCCCTCCTAGACTGTCACAACTCTTCTTTGCTGCCTTTACACACCTTGGGGGCCAATCAGAAAAACAGAGCTCAGTAGGACGCTGATGGGTGGAGTTCACTGAGCTTTAGTGCACTGATGATGTGACACCCCTAAGTTGGGGCTATAAACTGAAGTCTAGGTTTGATCCACAGGGCAGGAATTGTTGTTAGAGTGGGTGGCCGTTTGTCACATGGCGCACTTGCTTGCAGACATCATAGAGGTGAGTGTTGTTTTCCCAAGGGGCACAGAGAAACTGACCCTTGATATAGGAAGGTTGAGTCCTATACCCAAAGTCTCCAGGCTAGGAAGTGGCAGGTCCAAGTCCAGGTCACCTGTGCTCCTTTACCGTCCTACTGTGTCCCTCTCCTCTTCCTGATTTTGCATCCACATCAGTCTGTTCATGGACCTGATCTTCTGGAAGTTTGAGATAGTCACAGAGGTGATCGGGGGATTCATTAGCTGTCACTCTACCTTCGATTTGCAATTAGTCTTCTGTTTCATCAGTTCATACATCCTGTCTCTAGCGCTGCCAAGTGCTGCCATGCAGCAGGGATTCTCCTCTGAACAGCAGAAGTGAGGTTCCTGGGGACCAGAGCCAGCACCTGGACAGGACTCTGTCTTCCCAGCTCAGCACTGCTAGCCTACTCCATACCCTCTGCTCTTCTATTAAAGCCCCATCCTCACTTCTTCTTCTCTTTCTTTCATAGAATCTCTCCAAATAAAATCTGAACATCTGGAACCCTTAGGTTGAACTTCACAAAAGGACTCTGTGGCCCATGATTAATTGCAACATCCATCCATCAGCCATCTACCCCAAAGGGCTACATTTCTACTCTAACTTCAGGAAGTTTCTCTTTTAGAAATAATCATAATGGTAATACTAGCAAAGTTAGTATTATTACTAGTATAATAGCTTGGAGTTATTAAGACTATGAAATATTCTGGGCACCATTTGTGACCCTTTAAAGGAAGGTACTGCTATGGTTTGAATGTCCCCTCCAAGACCCATGTTAAAATTTAACTTCAAATGTAAACTGTATTAGAAGAGGTGAAAAATTAATGCTGTGTTTGGGAGGAGTGGGTTCATTATCGTGGGAGGCAGATCCTGAAAATAGGATGAGTACTTTGGCCCCAAAAGATTTCCATTGACATCAACATTTCTTAGGCCAGACCTGGGTCATTTGCCCTAAACAATTCAGAGCAAAGAGGAAAGCAACTACCATAACTCAGATCCTGGGCCTGGATACTTCAGTTACCCAATACCTGAAGAAAATCAAGGATCTGTTAGTGAGGTTGGTGGCTGGGTGTTATCCAGCCCCTGCTACAACAACCTCAGTCTTACCTTTGCTAGTTCATTGATATCAGGGGCCAGGAAGAAGAGAGCCTTGGGAGACAGCACTGGTTGGCAGAGTTGTGCAGCATGGGCAGCTCCATGTGGCTGTGGGAAGCATGGTTTTAGGTCTGGGAATGGGGAGATGGGCTGGACGTAGGTGCAGAGGGACACCTCAGTGCTGTGAGTACAGAGTCATTTCCTTCAACTGCTCCACTCACAGCTGCCTGGTGCCCAGTCTTCGCCCTTTTGAGTCAGAGGCTTGAGATGACCCAAAGGGTGCGAGGAAGACTTTGTATCTCCTTGGTCCTTAAAATAGACAGCCACCCTTAGAGACGTGATCCACACGTGTCACTCATCACCATTGAGGGTGATCAACTAGTGTTGTTTTAACTGACACTGTCCTAGTTTTAAAACTGGAAGTCCTGCGTGCCAGGAACCCTCTCAGTCCTGAGCACGCTGGGACAGTTGGTACCTTATACTAGACATAAACACCTTGGGGTGATCCAGGAAGCTGTGGGAGGGGCAAGTCACAGGAAGTGAAGGCAGGAAACAAGGATGGTGACAGCCATCTCAGCCAGGTTGGTGCATCTTTGCTGTCATTTTTAACCAGAGGAAGCTGGCCTGCCTATTCTGCATTCTTGTGTTCATTTCTCCTCCCTAGTCTCAGGTCCTTGCCTGCCACCTCAAGTTCACAAGCAGGTTTGACAGCAAGGCTTTTTCTGAGCAATTTGTGAAATCCTTCTGGGGACAGATAAAACCCTAGTCCTGGAGGAAAGAGGAAATCCATGAAAGAGTCAAGAAGAGACAGCTTTTTGCAGTTTGGAAGATGAAGCTCCTCACTCCAGTTCTTCGCCTCACAACTGTGAACAATAAAGCTGAGCAGCCCAACTGCTCACTTTCTCGGAAATTCTAAGACAAATGGAAGACAAATTAACAGATGGTTTTCTCCCTGCCGATAGCCATAGTTCTCAAAGGTTATCTGCGAGCTGCAAGGCTGTTCGCTCCTCTTGAGCTCTCCAGCAGTTAGAGGCTGCCGAGCTTCTAGACACGTGGCTCTGCCTTAGGAAAACCCATGACAGCCTTGAGGGTCCTCTCTGGGACCCCAAGTCCTGTGTCTGCTGCCAGCTGGGACACTGGGGTGAGCAGCGAGGTGGCTAAGATGCAGGACACTGGGGGGAGCAGCGAGGTGGCTAAGATGTAGGAAAGCAAAGTCAGTGGCTCGGGGAGGGAAATAACCTAGCTGTCACAATTCAGTCTCATCTTGTCTACCTAACAGATACTCAGGGCCAGGAGGAAGAGGGCATGGATGGGCAGAGTCATGGCGTGTGGGTGGGAAGGAAAGATTTGGATCTGGGAGTTGGCTTCATTCCACATGTAGAGCTCTGCCTTCTGGTTTGATTCAATCTGATCCATTTAGTAATCCCCAGAGAGCTAAAGCGGGGAGCCTTGGGCATCTTTCTTGACTCTCAGCAAGTGTCAGTCTAGAGTGACTTTCCCTGGGTCCAGATTTATGGGGGTGTGACCTATGCCACAGAATGGCGACTCCTCCAGAGTTAGATCGAGAAGGTGAAAGAGGCACAAGAGGGTCCGGCCATTTCCGCCTTCTTCTCTTCCTCTTGGCTGCTGCAGAGGCCAACGTGGCTCACATTTAGGGCCTAGGGAGGAGCAGGTGTGCAAGCGACATTTTTGCTGAATGGAACAGAAAGTGGTGGCATCACCCCTGCCTGTTCTCATGAGTGGTATTTGTAAGTACAACCTCTGAGAGTGACTTAGGGTCTGTTAATAAGAGTGCAAATCTCTACGGCAGCATTTTGTTGCAGAGCACCGAGCCAGCAGTCAGAAGTCATGAGTTCAAATTCTAACTCTGCAGCTTTTTAGGTTTCCACTTAAGATGTGGACCTTTATCTAACAATCATCTCTGTCACCTCAAGATTTCTGTTTCCCCATTTCCAAATTGGGATTAGTGGGGGTGAATTTCCCAGGCTTGTTTGAGAGTGAAATGAGATGATCCAGGTACAACGGTGATAAAAGCCACTAAGTTACAAGGCATTGTGATCTCCTACTCCCAATCATCTAAGAGGGCCAGCCCGATTTCTGGACTTTTCTGATGCAAAACTCAAGAAGGGAGACTAAAGGTCTTGCCCCAGAAAGGGCTGAGATTTATTCATGGGAAAACAAAAATGGAAAAAACTGGAAGGAAATGGAGAAGGAGAACAGTAAGAAAGAAAAACCTAGCAGGCTTAGGTGGTCAGAAGTCTTTTCAGTGTAGCTGAGGATGAGTCGCAAGAACAAGGTTGCATGGCTGAGGCGTGGGAGAGACAAGGGAGGCCAGGGGATGAGGGGAAAGAAGGTGCTGGGAAGTGACGCATTTTAGAGCTAAAATGATACAAACTTAGAAGAAAACATAGGAGTAAATCTGAGAGATGAAGCTAAAGGAAGAAGCAATGAAAGAAAAAATAAATTGGACTTCATCAAGATTAAAAACTTTTGTTCTGGGAATGAAAACATCGTGAAAGGGAAAAGATAGCCTAAAGAGTGGAAAAACCTATTTACAAATCTTGTCTGATGAGGGACTTGTACCTTAAAAATATAAAGAATGTTTTACAACTTAATAAAAAGCTAAATAGCCCAATTAAAAAGCGAGTAAAGGGACATTTCTCCTGGGAAAATAAATGAATGATCAAAAAGCACATGAAAAGGTGTTGAATCTCCTTAGTCATTAGGGAGATGCAAGTCAAAACCACAATGTGATACCATCTTACCCCAATTTATCTGGCTAAAGTAAAAAGATAGATAATAACAAGCGTTGACAAAGATGTGGAGAAGTGGGAACCTCCAACACTGCTGATGGAAATGTAAAATGGTGTAGGCACCTTGGAAAACAGATGTCTCAACATGTTAAACAGAGTTGTCACAGGAACCAGCAATTCCACTTTTAGTTATATACCCAAGAGAAATGAAAACATAAGTTCACACAAGAACTCGTCCATGAATATTCATGGCAGCATCATAATCTAAATGCGAAAGCAACTCAAATATCTATCAACTGACAAATGATACATAAAATGTGGTATATCCATACAATGGATATTATTTAATGATAAAAGGAATTAAGTGCTTATACATGCTATAACATAGGTGAACTTTGAGCTCATTATGCTAAGTGAAAGAAGCAATTATATTGTATGAACCCAAGTCTGTGAAATGTCCAGAAAAGGCAATCTATAGAGATAAAGTGGAGGAGTGGTTATGTAGGGCTGTGGAGTCAGGGGAGATAGGGAGTGACTGATAATGGGGTTGAGGTTTCTTTCTGGAGTGACAAAAATGTACTAAAATTACTGTGAACTTTATTTTTTTAAAACTATTTTTCTTTTTTTTATCTTTTCAAGTCTTTATTAACCTTATTCAAATTAATATGAGGATACAATATTTAGGTTACATTGATCTCACTTCCAGGGTAAAGTTCCATTTGTAGAAGTGCCCCTCACTCGGGGTGCGTGTTATACACCCTCACAATGTGTATTGTGCTCTTTAAATAGGTAAATCATACAGTATGAAAATTATATTTCAATGAAGATATTTATAAAATAGAGTTTAAGTTCAAATATACAGTGAAAAAGAGAAATGACACCATGAATTATAATTCAAATCCTGTTTATATGTTGAGAGATACAAACAAAGACTGAGATTATTTCAAATTGTTTTAGTTTATGAACATTCTGGAGTAACATGGGCCCCAGAAATTACTTAGGTTATAGTTGTAAAAAGTGTTAGAGTCAGAGACTGACCTATGACAGGCGTACCATAAATGATAATTGGATCAAACCTGCAGATCAATGACCTCAGTTGACCTCTACCATCTCCAACAGGTCTCAGGAAGTTGACTCTGTGTGTGTGTATGTGTAAAGATATTCTTTTGCGTCCAGCTGTGGGCTTGACTCCCCTTCTCTGGGGACATAGGAGATGTAACTGCCAGAGGGAACTCAAGCCCCAGCCTCCCTCCTTGTCTGGAGGAGATCTCAGACTGGGTGAATGGCAACATGATGACCAGGTGGCCCAAGGTGGTGGTGATAGCACAAGGACAGGAGGGGTCAAAAGGTCAGCTGTGTTTTCTCTGGTGTGCCCTCCCTCTAAGAGGGAGATTTCTTTGTTGGCCTCTTGCCCACCTCAACCCTTTCCCTTTGAATTCCTTTCAATAGCAGGAGAGGGTGGTGCACAGAGAAATTTGCCTACTTTAAAATCCAACTTTGCCACTTAGTTTCTACCCAGCACAGGGATGTTACTTTACGCCTTGGAGCATTGTCCAATAGGACTTTCTGCAATGATAGAAATGGTCTATAATTCTGCACTGTCGGTGAGGTTGCCACTAGGCGTCTGTGACTAATGGGCATTTGAAATGTGACTAGTAAGATTTAGGAACTGAATTTTAAATTCTACTTAATTTTAATTTGCCATATGTGGTCACTAGCCACAACCTTGGAGCCTCAATTTCCCCACATCCCTCATGAGGATAAGGATACTACCAACCTTATAGGATCATTGGGTGAATTAATAGAGAAAACACAGGTATACGAAGATAAGTAAATGATATTTATAATTACAACTTTGAAATAGAAAATAACCCAAGAAAATAGGTTGTGTTCCCTGCCTCATGGACTCTTGTTCGCTAGGCCCCAAACAGATGTCACCAGAAACCCAGAAGGGAACCTTGGCATTAGTGCTCAGAAGCCTTGATCATAGAGAAATTATGCTGAATCAACCCAATGCTGTTCATAGATGATTTGAGTCAAGTTAGAAGAGCCCTTAGAGAGCATCTACCCCAGGGATGGCAAATGCCCATCTGTTGCCTCTAGTCCTTACCAGTGGCAGACATCACTAATCAACCTGCAAGGGTTTGGAAGAAAGTGATTCTGTGTGCGAGGAGGTGGAAGGTGTCAGATCCAAGGGCAAAGCCAGACCAGGACCTTGAATTTTCCAATCCACTCTGTGTGGTGT
Organism: Perodicticus potto; assembly: GCA_963574655.1. Taxonomy (NCBI): domain Eukaryota; kingdom Metazoa; phylum Chordata; class Mammalia; order Primates; family Lorisidae; genus Perodicticus; species Perodicticus potto. The sequence continues at coordinate 22,192 of CAUYRH010102619.1, read as the reverse complement.
GCTAGCTGCAAGGAGGGGGATGTCGCTCCTTATCCAGGCTCTAGCAGGTGGATTCTCTCTTCTCTCTCTTTCTCTCCTTTAATAAGAGGAGTCCAGTAAGAGCAGACAGGGGGATTCCTTTAAAGATAGCCAATTTGTCATCAATCAGAAAGGCAATCAAGCCAAAGCACATTGGGGCTGAGGTTTAAAATCAGAGTCCATGTTCCTGGGCCAAAAATATGATTCCAGGGCGGGGTTATGGAATCTGAAGGTCAGAGCTTGGTAGTGACAGCCCTAGAAACAAAGCATGCTGGGAGGAAGCAGACGAGGTCTCTGTGATACCTCTGTGGTCGAGCAGGACTGAGAGGCTGGTCAGCATAGAGGGAACCTCTTGGCTTTCAGACTCCATCCTCATTGGAAAGGTTCTCAGGGGAGCTCTGACAGGCTGGAGTGAGAGGGCTACCTCTCTGAAAACAGAAAGGCAGGCACTGTCCCTGAGACTCAGACAACAGAAAACCACTGGTTCTGTTGTCCTTGGTTTGTCTGTCACTATCCCGGATGGTTATTGCTTCAGGAGGGGTATGGCCCCATTTCAGGGTTTGACAGTTCTGGTGGAGTCAAACATGTCTCTACTAAATAAATTAGATCACTCCAGGGCAGATCAATATTTAATGTGGGGCTTAAAAAGACCAACTCAGGAAATGAGTTTAAAAGTGGAGAATTTGCCTTAGGTAGCAATTTCTGAAATACAGTGGTATCAGGGGACAGATTATTCAAACTCAAGCCTTGGGTAATATAAAAACAGTTGAACAAGCCAAGTTTTGCTTCTGGTGCATCAGTGACTCTGAATCCCTCAGTTTTTGGGGTGCTGCTCACAGATGATTTGAGTCAAGTTAGAAGAGCCCTTAGAGAGCACCTACCTCAGGGATGGCAAATGCCCATCTGTTGCCTCTAGCTCTTACCAGTGGCAGACATCACTAATCAACCTCAGCACTCTTTCCTCTTGAGTTGAAAGCAGATTCATATTTTTTTTCTCAACATTGTACCCCCAGGTAGCCACCCTGTGCTGGTTAGGTGGCACTTGATGTGACATGTATTTCTCATCCTCATTGAGTCTAAATTTCTCACTTAGTGGAGGAGAAGCTCAAGGTTACAAAGCAAGCTAGTGGCTGATACAGGACCAGAGCCTATTTGCCTATTCTTCTTAATCCTAAACCTTTTAAAAATTTTTCTATTTTTATTTTATTTTATTATTTTTTAAAATTTCAGATTAATATGAGGGTACAATCAATTAGGTTATAGTGTTTGCATTTATTAGGTGATGCCTTTGTTGTAGTTGTATCCTGCACCCAGGAGGTGTGACACATACCCTTACATTATGTCCATTAGGTGGGAGCACATTGATCCCTCTCTCCTCCCCTCCATCCCCTCCCCCGTCCCCCAACTTGAATTGAATTGAGTTTTTGTCTTCTGTAAACATGTATTCGTTCATCTACTGGCTTCATCTCAGTATTGAGTACATTGGATACTTGCTTTTCCATTCTTGTGATACTTTACTAAGAAGAATGTGCTAAGATCCTTTTTCTCACTGACCGGAATGCTTTCGAGGTTGGGGTTCCATCAGAGATATCTTACTGACCCCTCTGTACGAAACACAGGGGTTTCTCTGAGTGATGTGGAGTATTTTATGCTAGAGATAAAATTACAGCATTTCAGAGCTAGAAAGCAGAGTAGGAATCACCTGGTCATACTCCCTTCGTCATGAAGAGATTAAAACTCAGAGAGGTTGAGTGACTTGCTCAGGCACACAGAATTGATCGCTCTTCCCTCTGTATCAACAACATGCGTTCCAGTCCTGGTGTTCACGTTCCAAGGCCTTAGACAAATCACTCAAATTTCCAGACTCCCATCTCCTGATTACAACTCAGCAACTTGCAAAAGGTGTGTGTTTTGAGAAACATACAGCATCTATTTTTGATATATTTTGATGTTTATAATATACCCTGGATTTGCCTTTTGAATTATATTTTATTCGGTTGATGCAAAAAAATAATAGTTTGCATTTTCTAAATGAGTCCTAGTTAGAAACCTAGATTTATGCTGGGCCACAGAGGGGTGTCAGTTTTGTGTGGAAGTCTTTTTAACGATTTTTTTGGGGTGTGCATGTGTGAGCCGAAAATGACAGTTTCTGAGACAGGGAAGACATTTGCTTTGCTGTGGGGCGGAGGGGCAGGTAGGTAGCTTTCCAGTCCCAGGTTCAAGACCACTTTTGTGATCTCTATTTTCTCAGCTATAAAATGGCAGTAATGATACTTGTCCTCCCAACCTCAGAGGCAGGTTGTAAAGGTCAGATGGAATAATGTCTGCAAAGGAGTTTTGAAAAGTAAGGGATTACTGGGACAGGCGGAGGAGATGGAGCCGGCAGACTGGGGGGAGGGGTGCATCTCAGGAGTAGGGTAGCGGGGAGGGGGGAGGAGAAATTGATGCCACCTTGGCATTGGGATGCTGGCGAGAATTTCCGTGCCCTCATTACACTAGGTGCTCCTGTCAGATTTAGACCAACTCCCGCTTTACGGCTTGAGATGCTGAGATATTTTAGGAATGGCAGCCCAAAGAAATGCCATGTTTTAAAAGGTCTCAAAATTTGCCACTGGGTGTTATTTTTATGCCACTGTTCTGTGATCCAACTTCAAAATATACATCATATTTATATTGCCTCTGCTAAGCATATATTTTTATTTTATTGCCTACCATGTGGATGACATTTGGTTATTGAATGTCTGGAGAATTGGACCCGGTCGTTGTTTTTTTATTCTTCCTTTCGTAAGTGCTTGCTCTGATGTATTAATCTTTACAAAAGGAATGAGACAGGGACACATAAGCATTCGCACTCACACACATACACTAATCACATTGCCATTTTATCTCACTTTGCGGGTATGTGGCTACATTTATAAGAGCCGACAGATCTGAAATAGGTGGTCTGAACGGATTCAGGTGGGGAGCGATGAAGCCAGCAGCCTCCTGGGGAATTGGTTAAGGGAGGGAGGGAGGGAGAGGCTTTGTCTTCTGTTTGTGAAGGACACACCAGGCAAGAGCCAAGGAGGGAACCATTGTAAGTCTGAGCTGGAAGGGACCCTGGGGATGCCTTTATATATCTCTAAAAACACAGAAATACATTTTATAAGTATTTTGTATCTTATAGATCCATATATCTTTCTAACATCTCACATAATTCCCAATCCCGGGCTCAATAAATGGTTATTGAATGAAGGAACAAAAAGATAGTTATATAAACCATTTATTGAGGTTGGACTCTGTGCACGACACTCCACCCACCCTCTCTCAGCCTCTCAGCATCTCCACAAAGTCATCTCGCTATATCCATTTCGAAAATAAATTAAACTGGGTTGTCAAAAAGCAAAACATAGAATTGTCACATGACCCAGCAATTCTACTCCGATTTTGGTTACAGACCTGAAAGAATTGAAAACAGGCACTCAAATGTTTTACATGAATTTTATCGCAGCACTTTTCAGCAGTGATCAAAAAGTGGAAGCTTCCCAAGTGTCCATCAGTGGACGAAGAAAGAGATAAACAAATTGTGCCACATTCATGCAATGGAATATTATTTAGCCACAAAATGCAGTGATGTACTGACACATGTTACAACTTCGATGAACTTCAAAAACACTATGTTAAGTCAAAGTAGCCAGACATAAGTTACATCTTTCATTTATTGGAAGGATCCGGAATAGGGTAATCCATCGAGACAGAAAGTAGATCAGTGGTGCCAGGGAGTGCAGGGGAAGGAGGGGAGAGGGCTGGTAACTGATTAATGGCATAAGGTTTTGTTTTTCAGTGACTAAAATGTTTTGGAACTAGATAAAGGTGAATTTATAACTTGGTGAGCATACAAAAGGTTGCTGAGTTGTTCATTTAAAAATGATCAATTGTATGCTATGTGAATTTCATGTCAAAGGAAAATAAAGGAGCTTAGAGGTTGCGGTAAACTGATTCCATGGTTTAATTACTAATTACTTGCTGATTACTGGCCTCCCTGTGCTCTGGCCATTTGCCATGAAACTTTACAGGTCTCTTCTATTCTGACTCTAAGTTGTTCAAATGACTCATTAGCTAATGGGACCGCAGAAAATTTATTGTGAGCACAGGCTTGGAAAAGCTCACGTGTGTTTCTACGTCCTCTCTTGGACTTGAACACCATTGTGAGAATGAGCCCAGGGTAGCCTTTTGGAGCATCAGAAACTATGTGGAGCAGAGTCAGGTTATCCCAGCCAAGGCCATCCCAGACCAGCCAGCCCCTAGCCGATCTGCCAGCTGACTGTAGATGACTGAGCGACCTCGGCCAAGATCAGCCAAGTCTGGCTCACATCAGTACAATTGCTGCATTGCTCATAGAGAAGTTGAATAACATGCCTGAGGTCTCACATCTTAGTAAGAAAAGGTAGACCTGTTTCCACGGTCCTGTTCTAAAGGCACTGTTCTACCCAGTTGTCACCTTCATTTTATGAGTAAGGGAAATAAGACTCACAAAGGTTAAGGGTGGTTATAGAAAGAAGGAAAACAAGAACAGTACATGTGTCCCAGCCTTCCCCCAAACCCCAACCCATGATCATAGGAAAGTACTGAAATGCTGCCATGGATTTCCAAATTGTGTTTCCAGTGGTCTCTGTGTAGCTCTCCATCAGTTTTTGGCAAGGCTGCTCTCCTGCACCATACTGCCACAGGCACTGCCTTGCTGGCAGAAAGGCAAGAAAGAAGATTTGTCAGTGAACTATTCTTTTCTCCTAAAGCTTTGCCTGGGCATTAGCATGGCTCTTCAGCTGGTTTTAATTCTGTGGAGCAGTGAGTTGCCAGGATAATGGTTGCCACAACCAACTGTGGAAATGTCCCAGGAAGAACATGCACCTCACATAAGCTGCAATTTAGAGCTCCTGGATCCAGGGTTGTTGATGTGGTGCTATCCCTGACATCCCTCTCACAGAAAAGAATCCTGAAAATGACAGCCACTCCCAGCCCTACAGAAAGTGGTTCCTTTTTGTGGGAAGAAAGGCCAAGTTGATCTACATGTTAAAGTGGGGGAGGTGGGGAGAGAGTGGGGAGAATTTCAGGGACTGGAGGTCAAGGAGTAGCTCTGGGGGATTGAGGAGCGTCACAGGGAAAGAAGGCAGCAGATAGGAGAATGAATGAAGTTTTAACAAGTACTATTGGGGTCTATGGGCCTGAGTTTCCTTTAATGGTGTTGAGACAAGAGAGTAAGGAATGGCACTGCCTTGGGTTTCATGGTCATGATCATGTTCTGAGATTAAGCCTTGAGTCTGGATTTTATAAGGGAACCCACTGTGAGCTGGAGATGAGAGATGAGAATTCTGTCCCATTCATGTTCAAGACATCATCTAGCCACCTGGGTTTAAGAAGAAATTTAAGACTATTGGAGTTCCTCCCTCCCCGTCATCGCGGTCTGTCTGTCCTCTCCTCATTGGTGTTCCTGAAGCTTGGGGCCAGAGCTGTTGGCAGCTGGGAAAACTGGAGAGTTTGGTTTGCCTTGATGGGGAGGCCTGAGCCAAAGTCCTCCCCTCCTGGGATGGCTCCTGTGTCACTGTTCTGGTCTTTGCCTGAGTCTCACTGCACGGGCAAAGAAGCCAGAGGGGGAACAGGAATGGCTTCCTCTGTCCTTCCTGGTGATAAGCACCATTCACTTCGTCCCCAGCACCATACACATGCCACTCTACACCTCACACCAGATCCCACACATGCGCCGTTTCACATGTCACAGCCCAGGCTGCACGCGTACCACGTGCCACATATACACACAACACAGCCAATCTACAGTACGTGATCACAAACCACACACACAGAGCACACCCACTCTTCACACTGCAACGAATTATCCCCAAACACGTACTATCTACCAAGACACATCTGTCACACCCCAGGCACATATGTTACACGCCTACCACCCAGGCCGCACACCCACACCCTCATCTCCCTCCTCCCGATTGCTCAGTGCACACACACCTGCTGGGCTCCATGGCACCCACCCACCCTCCCACCAGTCTCCTTCCCACTGTAGCCCAGGGTGGGAACCTGATCATGGAAAAGGGCCCCAGGGGGTAGGGGAATTTGTCAGGATCAGTCACTGTGGACAAGGAGTTGCATGCATTTGGTGTCTAACAGACATCTGGACACAATGGAACGTTTTACAAGCTGGTGGGTTTTTTCTGAAACTTCATTTAAGTCAGATGTTCCTATTCTCCTCCTTAAAAAGTAAGGCCAAGGGCACTGCTTTGAAGGGTTCACCAAACGATGGGGGTGATTGACAGGTTAGCAGGTTATGACAAAGCCTTTCCAGAGCTCTGCAGGAGCTTACCTGCCATAAATGTCTACCTGGGGAGGCTTTGTGGAGACCCAGAGGACAGAGTGACCTGTGCCTGCTCTGGGTCTTGCAGACTAACTCCGGGGCTGTGCTGTCAAAGCTGAGAATACTGACAGATCAACCTGCTGAGGAAGTGCAAGTTCATGGGAGCAAAAGACACAGGAGGTACAAGGGGGTGATGGAGAGGGGTCTCCATGACCACAAAGGCCTGCATTCTGTAGTAAAGGATCGCACTGAGGACCAAATCTACACGAGACCATCCACATGCCTGACACATGTGAGTACTCCCTGGAGATTAGCTGCTGTTTTTATTACGGTTGTTATCATCGTCATTTTCTTTGGCATCTGCTCCCCCAGCTGATGGGAAGCGATGAGATCCAAAGCTCGGCAGAGGGGGCAGCCTTAGGGAAGGTGAGAAGGAACAGGTGGGAAGGAGAGAGCCAGTGGGAGCACAGAGCTTGTGAGATGAGGAGCAAGAGAGGACACAGGAAAAATGGAATTGAGTTGGTTGGTATGGGCTGGTGCTTCTCAGCCTGGTCTGCCTGCCAGAATCACCCAGGGAGCTTTTAAAGTGTCAACACTCGGGCCCCAGCCTGAGAACACATTTAACTGGTCAGGGGAAGGCCGGGTGCTGATACTTAGCAGAGTAACCCTCGTGACTGTGAGTAGCCAGGGCCCCCCGCCCCGGAGTAGGTGAATGCTGGCCTTCGGTGGGCATCCACGCACTCCACCATTCTCTCTGGTCTTGGAGGTCTAACCACTCCACCATTCTCTCTGGTCTTTGTGGTCTAACTTTTGACAGTGCCCTGTTCTCATGTCTTTCCCCTGAATCTCAAGGCATCCATGGAGCAGATGCCAATTACAGGCTTGTCCCCTCCCTGGGTGCCCTATGTCCTTAAGTGAGGAGGAGGCTTTGAAGTTGGCCTGGCTGAAGGGCAGGGGATGGGACACAGATGAGCCACATGGACGTGTCTTTTAGGGCCTGAGGAGGACCTTGGACAGGGAACGTGACAGATGAAGCCTGGGGGTACCTTTGGCTGCACCTGCCTGGGAAAGCAACAGTGCCCATTGCAGGGGAAAGGACCTTGGAGGGTGGACCCAGCAGGCTCCAGGGCCTGCTCTCCATGCCACCTGGGCCCTGCCTGCCTTACTGAGCTTAGCAACACTGCCCTCCCCCAGTCCTCCACGCACACCGCGCTGCTGATTCCTATTCTGTGCCACGGCCCAGTGCTGTTTCCAGCCAGTTCGCTTTCCATATCCCCTCCTCGGTCACACTCCTCAGACCTGCTAGCTCTTCCCTTTCTCTCAGACTCAGCTCTTACAGGATGCCCTCTGCCCCACCTCTCCTCACTGTCCCAGAGCCCCTGTACCTCCACAGCACCCCTGCTCACCTGTCTCTTGGCCTTTTGCACACCCTGTTGCAATCACCTGTTTGCATTCACCTGTAGTCATCAGAGTAGAAGCCCTTTGGAAGAAGTTTCTGGGTTTTACTCCCATCCCAGATCCCTGGGCCTGGTGCTTGGTAGGCACGCAGCTGGCTTTGGGGAGAGGATGTAAGAGCTGGTAGATGGGCTCCTGTTCCCCTCAGAGTGGCTTCCCTCAGCTGCCCTGTGCTTGCACACTCTCTCAGGGCGAGAGAGGGGTTTAGCTCTAGAGTGGCTCTGCTGGGCCTCAGGGACAGCTGTGGGGGCTGCATGTGTCTGGGGTTGTAGGGCACAGTGGGACTTCTGCCGGCTGCCCCAGAGGACATGCCTTCTTGTCTCCTGCCCAGTTTGGAAGAACACCCCAGCTCTGTTTAGGGCTTTCAGCCCTGTGCCCCTTGGGACATTGTGGAAAGCAACGTGGCATCTCAATGAGTTTATTCTCCCAGTATGTGCCGAGTACAGAAACCCATCCTGGTGTGCCGTGTGTAAATAAGCCTGCTCTTCCACCCCAGCAGCCCCTGGAGGCACCAGTGCAGGCGTCCATCCTCCTGCCACCCCCTTCCTTCCTTTCCCAGCCCTGGAGCAGCGATGGCCAGGGCACGGGCATGGGAAAACCTGGAATGGGCTGGCTGCAAGGGAGCCGAGAGGACTGACTATCAGAGGTCTTGGTCTCTCTGCTGAAGGCAAGGTTGATCTGGAGGCTCAGTCTGGCAAGGGGGTGCTGCCTTTTCCTCACTGGCCTGGTCACCAGGGGCAGCAGCTGACACCATCCCCTCTTGCCGCCTGTCCTGTGAGTCAAGAGGCCAGGTGGGTCCTGGTTCTGCCAACTGTCACTGTGTGCCCTTAGGGAAGTCCCTTCTCCTCTCTTGAATGAGGAGGGTGTACTCAATGGTCTGAGATATAGCAACTCTCCCAGGAGATGGGGTCAGTGTAGCCCCCATCCCAGGTGGCTCGAGCACCATGGCTGCCTTGCTCAGGTCCCAGCTTTGCCTCCACAGTGGGTCACATGAGCAGAGTGGCTACACTCCATTCCCACACTGGGACAACCCTGCCTCGCTCCACCCTCCACATCTTTGCCACTGGGGTGGGAGTGTTGTGCTTGGAACAGACTGAGCTGCCACCTTTCTATGCTTCTGATTCCAAAGATAGAGTGACCCGGTCTGTGGCTCTGGCCAGTGGCATCGGAGTGGATGCTCCTTCTTGTCTCCTCCAAGGCTGACAGGCCACATCACTGCTCAGGATGAGATGAGCCAGAAGACCCCAGACTCAGGACAGCAGCCTTCCCACATACTGACCCTGCCAGTGACCCCCCAGTACCTCCCGGGACTTTGGGATAAAGACACAGCCCTTCTCTGGGTCTAGACAAGCTAAGGGTGGCAGAGACAGGTGGCAGTCCTCCTCCTGCCTCAAACAAATGCAATCAAGCCATCAGGCTCTTTTTTTTTTTAATCAATTCCCATGACAAACAGGTCTGTGAAGAAGGGAAGCCTGCCCCAGGCATTCTGTACTTCAATCAGGACGGCAGAAGGAGCTGGTTCATAAAATTATAATGCACCGTTTGAGCATATTTCCCAGTAACCGGACTCTGCCATCAGGGGGCTGCCGGCACCCTCCGTCCATTAAGGGAGGCAGATTAACCCTTCACCCGAGCACAGACGGAGTAGCTGCATAGCCTCCTCTGGGACCAGGAGTGGCTCTGTGTGCTTGGCTGATCAGAGGGCATTCGCGGGGAGGGGGACAGAGGAGTGAGGAGCAGCACGTGATCAGTGTGGTGGGGACCCATGGGTTTCGGAGCGGGGCAAACCTTTGTCCCCAGCAGCTGCATAGCCTAACTGCTCTGGTCCTCAGTTTTCTTGTCTGTGAAATGGAGTGTGTAACACCTTTCCTGCAGGGTGGTGAGGGCTAGCTGGATGAACATAAACCTCAAGCCAGTGCCTGGCACAGGAGGGCATGAAATGAACGAGCTGGGCACCTTGGAATCAACTCACTGGGCAAGGCCTTTCCTTGTCCCTGGGCAGATAAGGAGATCAGAAGCTGCCACTCCCCTTGCTACTGCCTGTGAAACTCCAGACACACTGAAAACCAACTCCTCTTAGCCTCCTCACAGACTTGAGGTCACTAGGCAAACCGCTGCACCCCAAATGGTAAAGATGGACACGGAGAATCAGAACTTTATGGAGCGGAAACCCACAAGCAGAAGCCTCCTTGGGAAGCAGTTCCAGGGTAGGAAAACATGCCCAGTGACTGATCAATTCCTGGAGGCTCTGAACAGACAAGCCAGAGAGAGAAAAACTCCAGGGGGCCCAGGCATCAGGCCACCACCACGGACCTGGTTCTCACAGTGAATCTGGCAGTGGTGATGGTGGGGAGGGGGTACATTTTGAACATTTTGAAATACACAGAGCAGCTGTTCTTTCCAAGGTCTGTCCTCAGATACCAGAGCCTGACGTGCTGGGGTCTTATCAGAGCCTGACCCAGCTAGAGGAAGAGAAATACCCAACTCAAGCCTCTATCTTCGAGCTTTCTTTTCCCACCTAAGGGGCTCAGAAGCCCAGTGAAGTTCACAGTCTGGGACACAGGCTCACTAATCACAGGGCTATGGCCGCCTTTCTCTCCAGCAGGTGCATCTAGGCCTGTGCAGAACACACTGGGTCCTTCTCATGACCCTGAAGAAGGGGCCACACCTCCACAGTGCCAATGAGGAAGCTGCGCTCATAGCGGTTAAGGGACCTGCTGAGAGCCCCACAAACAGCAAAATGGGAGCTAGAATTTGGGTCAGGTCTCTTCACTCCTAGACCACAGGCTCAGCCAAGATGCCCTGCCCTTCCTGGTCAGCACTGTGTTCAATTTCTCCTGCCTGGAGTGGCTTAAAACTGAAACTCTGCTGTCTTCTGAGCCACCCACGTAATCCAAAGTAGCTTCTTTCTCCATGGACTAGAAACCACCAGCTGGGAACCTCGTGGGCTTTTGGGAAGGCATCTATGTGGCATGCTCCACGCTCCTCTGGGTCACAGCAGATGCTGTCCTGTTCTAAGCTCCTTATGGGCCTAACGCTGGTCCACTCTGGAATTCCAACCCAAGGCCCAGGGGATGAGGGATGTGAAGATTCCCAGCTAGATCACAGCTAGATCGGCTGTCTCGCAGTCAATTTCCCCTCCCCAGTGCCAGCACTGCTGAGGCCAGGCGGGAGGGACAGACACAAAGACACCCCCAGCTCCTTTCATTCACAGCTGACCCTGCCAGGGCTCCAGATCAGCCTGTCTCCATGATGTGGGGGGATTCTGTTTGTCGAATGCTTCCAGAAATAATCTGTGCTTCTGGCAGAGGTGAATGGCTGGGACTCCGGGTCTGGCACTTACTGGGTATAGGCACAAGGAGAAAGCATGCTTTGAGAACACAGGCTTTGATGTTGGGCAACGTGGGTTCAAGGTCTGGTTCTAGCTGTGTGATCTTGAACAAACTCTCTAGTCTTTGTTTTTCCTTATGAAAAGTAAGGATAATAATTACAACCAATTCGCAGAGCTGCCAAGGGAAGTTAGCGGTTCGCATGGAGCTTCAGCGGCTATCCACCGGAGGTGATATTGAACTGTTAGTGTTGTTATAGGAGGGGTCTTCTCTTCTGGGGCACCTCCAAAGGGACAGAAGAGCGTCCACAAAAAAGCAGTGGTCGCCGATCTCCCTCAGCTACCGACCCTGTGCTAGGTGACCTCGTGCCAGTTACTCTGCTGAGCTGGGGTTAGGCGAGGAAGGGCCTCCTGCAGGGGCTGTCCCACCCCAGCACAGGAGGGAGCTTGCTGGCGTCCTGGTGGAGCAGGGGGCTGCATTGAGCCCTTGGAAGGCACCGCCCTGTCACAATTCAGGATATTATTGTTTGCGGGTTTGAAATCTCCTGACAGACAGAATGAGCCATCTGAAGCGAGGGTTTCATTTCCTTTGCCGTCCGGCTCAGTCGTCTCCCGGGGAAGGCGTGTGAGTGACAAGCTATAATTAAAGCCTCAGCGTAAGTCCTAGTTGGAGAAGGACGGTCTTGTAGTCGAGCATGCTGGCGAGGACAGACCTTTCCCTCTGTGAGTGGCTCTCTCTGTCTGCTGAAGCAGCCGCTCCCCTGTCCTCTTTGACCTTTACTGACCTGGCTCAGGTTCCCCACATGCCCAGGCTTCAGCCCATCTGCTCCTTCCCTGAGAAACCCTGGGGACCCTCTCTGGCTCTCTGCAGAGTCCTTTGTGCTGAGGTTCCAGAAGGCCACCTGCCTGGGGAAGGGGTGCTAGAGGCAGACGGTCTGCAGTGGGGACTGTGAGGTCTAGGCCTGGGGACAGGATTGCCCTCTCTGGTTCTAGTCAGCCTGCAGCTCTGGAGCATTGCTGTGGTGAGTGGGGGGAGCCACTAGACCAAGAACCCCTTCCTCACTAAAAGCACCCTGCAAGCTGGGGCCCCCTGTCTGGCCCTGCCCTGCCGGCCCCCGGCTTGGACTGGCCTGTGATTTTTTTTTCAAGGTATCTTCCCCATTGGCAGTATTTCCTCTCTCTGGGGTCTTGCTCTTTCATTTGTTCCACAAATATATACTGGAGACCTGTGCTATGCCCCAGAGACACAGGGCCAACGAGACAGACATGACCTCCAGCTTGCAGAGGGGGAGACAGACATTCACAGACTAAGGAGAGCGACTCAGGGCCCACACAGAAGCCCAGGACAGCCCGGGCCTCCCCCGATCCCGCCAGGGGAGGGGAGCAGAGCAGGGGCGTACTGTTCTGGAGTCTGCTTCCAAGATCCTGCCACAGAATCCAGAATCCTGCCACCCCCTCCCCAGCCCGGGCCTGGCCTGGATTGTCCGATGTCAGTGGGTTCTGGTCCCGTCTATGCCTCCTTGACCACTGGCCTGTTTGTGCTACTGACCATCTCTCCAGCTATTTCTTGGCAAGGAAGCAAAATTCCTGTTTGACACCAGGGACAATGGGGCAAGGCGGAGAGGTGGGAAGGTGTCCCTGGCCACCCTGCCTTCTACCCACGCAGAGTCCTTGCCTAAATGCTTATTACTTGGTTGCATGTACTAAGGGTCTTGTGCTTTTCACCCATCTGTGGTCTCCTCATCACACCATAGGTCTCCAAAGGGCAGAAACGGTCCCACGCCTTTAGGGTCCCTTTCTGAATGGTCATTCTGGTGGAGGATGGGTCTTGGATGTGCCCACTCGCCCCACCTGATCTCAGACCCGGGGAACTGGCTCTGCAAAGCACAGCACCCTCACCCCGCTGTCTGCTGGCTTCGTGCAGGTTGTGCTGAGGGGAGACACTGGGGAGACCTGGAGGAGGAAAGGAAACAGCAGCCAGGGCACCTGTTTGCCCAGCTCCCTCCCTGAGCTAAGGTGACTGGCGGTGCTGGGTCACCCCTCTTGTTAGGCAGCTCCCTTCTGTGGATTCTGCTTTCCCTGGACGCCTATACCCCGAGCCCCTTGAGGCCCAGGGATGCCCACTGTTGCCACCCTCAGTGTAGGAGTCTCCTTGGGCTGTTGTAACAAAATACTCCAGTCTGGATGGCTTAAAGCAACAGGAATGTGTTCTCCCACAATTCTGGAGGTGAGAACTGAGCCTTGTTCACCTCTCAAGTGGAAATAGCATTCACCCCTGTTTAACCTACTTTTCTGTGCTACTAAAATCCAAAATCAAGGTGCCGGCAGTGCCGTGCTCCCTCTGACACCTGCAGAGGAGGACCTTGCCTTGCCTCTGCCGCGCAGCTGCTGGCATCCTCGGCTTTCCTGCGTACGGCTGCAGCACTTCGATCTCTGCCTCTGTCCTCACGTGGCGCTCTCCTCTCCGCTTCGCTTCTCTTTTCATAAGGACACAGTCATGTTGGATCAAGGCCCGCCCTGCTCCAGTACACCTTCCCCTTAACTAATCACATCTGCATCAACCCTATTTCCAAATCAGATCCCACCCTGAAATACTGGGGTTAGGCCTGCGAGGTGTCTTCTTTGGGGTACACAGTTCAACCTATAATATTGGGGGTGCCTCCCAGTCCATTGTTGGTTCCCTTAGCCCTTCCCACAGCTCTTTAAAGAATCCCTTTACTGACCCCTCTTCAATTTTACGCCCTGGAGTGGGATATTTGTTTCCTGCACTGAAACGGATCTCTGCTCTACCCCTTACTAGCTGTGGGATTTTTTTGGGCAAGACACTTAACCTATCTGGTTTCTTCACCTCTACAGTGGAAATAATATTCACACCTGTTCTACCTACTTCCCTGTGTTCCCAAAAGCTCTTTGCGATGCCGGAGAGTCTCATAGCAATGCCTGGGATCATTATCATCCTTCGCGTGTTGCCAGGTACCATCGGGAAAGGGCTGGGTCTATGTTATTCTCTCTGATCTGAGCTGAACCTTGTAGCTGTGCCAATACATGCTGAATAAACGTTTCTCGGTATTGTTGATGACAGTATCTCGTTCACCCTGGCCCGGCCTTGAGAGGCTGGACACTGAGCTGCTCCCCAGAATACAATTCAGCCAGGGCCAGTTTCTTAGGGTCCTTTGGGTTGGCTTTCAGCTGAGCCCTGACATCACAAACTCCTTCATCACCAGTCCTTGGAGCCGGCTTCCCCCTGAGTAGAGCCCTTACTTTTAGTGTGACAACTATTTTATCTAGGCTGCAGGGAAACAGAGATATTTTAAGATGACTGTGTCAGCTGGGGTCAGTTTCCGCTCGGCTATCACTTGCGCTGTCAGGAAAAGAGAAGTTTCAGCCGTCCGGCAGGAGCCCATCAATCACTCTGGACAGCCCTTAATCAGACAAAGGAGCCCTCACCATGGTGTTTCGGATAGGGAAAGACTGTATTATTGTTCACAGTCAACAAATAATTTTGGACAGGACTTTTAAGCCCATAAATAAGATCCCTTGTATCTTCTAAGCATTTAGGTCCCTAAGGTCCCTGTCATCTTTCTTCTCAGGTTTGATTGTCTCCCACCTTCCTTCTGGCACGATTTTCTCCTTCTCTCCCAAAGCTACTTTCTTTCCTTCATTCATTCAACAAACATTCATTGAGCCATCTCTGTCAGGTATGGGGGACACAGCACTTTCAGCAGGTCATAGTCTTACTAAAGTGACGGGTTTCCAGGCACAGATTTCCAATGCTGCATAAGATGCACTGGAGCTAAAGTAGGTACAAAATATTGGGTCTGTTTCTACTAAATAAGTAGGTACAAAATATTGGGTCTGTGCTAGAGTGACCAGCTCTCTCCTGGGGATGGTGGAGAGCAAAGGCTTCAAGAGGAAGAGTACTACTCGCAGAGCTCTAAGGACCTCAGCAGGTGGGTGAGGTAGAGGGAGGGCATTCAAGGACAAGATAACAGCAGGTGCAAAGTTACAGAAGTGGGAAAAAGCACTTGGGAGGTGTGAGTGGTTTAGCAGTTGAGGAATGGGAGGAGATGAGGCTGGGAGGCAGGCCAGGGCTAGATTAAGAAGTGTGGTGAACTTGGGACAGTAAAAGCTCCACAAAGACAAACATCTTGCCTGCCTTGCTCACCACTGTCTGCCCTGCACCTAGGTCGATGTCTGACCATGGTAGACATTCAGTAGCTATTCACTGAAAAAAATGAAGGAATCATGAGAGCCTGAGAGCCTGGCAAGGAGGCTGGTGCTGAATCAATCCCTCTTTCTCCAGTGTAAACATTCTCCAAGAGTTCCATCAGCCATTCAATAAAATTCATTTTCTCCAGCTGCTATTCAAGGCTTTACTTTATCTCTCGCCACCTTCTCCAACTATACATTTTAAGCCAGGAGTTGGCAAATCATGGATAGTGGCCAAATCTGGCCCACCACCTGCTTTTGTAAGTACAATAGTTCCCCTCTTTATCCATAGTTTGGATTTCCACGGTTTCAGTTACCCATGATACAGTACAATAAGATATTTTGAGAGAGCAAGAGAGAAAACACATGCACATAACTTTTATTACCGTGAATTGTTATAATTGTTCTATTTTATTATTAGTTACTGTTGTTAACCTGTTACTTTGCCTAATTTATAAATTAAACTTCATCATAGGTATGTAGGAAAAAACATTGTCTACCTAGGTTTCGGTACCCTCCATGGTTTCAGGCATCCACTGGGGGTCTTGGAACCTGTCGCCTGCAGATAAACGGTGACAACTGTGATTTTTTTTATCAGAACACAGTCATGCCCACTTGTTTACATATTGTCTGTAGCTGTTTCATCCTACAAGGCAAAGCTGAGTGGTTGCAACAGAGACCAGATGGCCCAAAGAGCTGAAACTATTCACTATCCAGTGTATAGTTCACTATTCACTATTGCTGGAACTTTATAGAAAGGTTTGCCAACCCTTGTGCTAAGTCTTTGGATGGAGCACATTGGAAATAGTAGATGTTTAATACATACAGTGGTTGTTGAATGAATAAATAAAGAAGTGAGGGAATGACTAGTTTAATGAGTAAATGGAGCCCAATTCTCACCCCAATGTTCCCCCTATTTTTTGGCTCACACTGCGCTGTATGCTGTGGCCATCTCGGGTTTGGGCACAACACTGCTTGGTGATCTTTCAGTAAGAGCAGAGGACAGGGCTAGACACCATCCACCTCTACCTGTATCCCATACACAGGGCCAACACAGGTAGATCCTGGAGCCTTCATGCAGATGCGGGCACTGATGGAAGGTTCCTTCAGCCTGCAGCTGAGTCCAACACGCCAGGGCCTGGGCAGCTGTGTGGTGAGGAGAAAGGCTGAGGTATTGATCAGTACAC
Source organism: Perodicticus potto (assembly GCA_963574655.1). Taxonomy (NCBI): domain Eukaryota; kingdom Metazoa; phylum Chordata; class Mammalia; order Primates; family Lorisidae; genus Perodicticus; species Perodicticus potto. The sequence continues at coordinate 5,652 of CAUYRH010102619.1, read as the reverse complement.
TTTCAGTTACAGCTGACGGAGACCCTACCTAACTGCTTAGGAAAACAGGATTTGTCAGTGGGGAAGTGGAGGGAAGTTCGTAGCTCTGAAGAAATGCCAGAGGAAAACGAGCACATCCAGGGACCACCGTGGAGGAGGCCCTGACTCCATTTCCCTCCATCCATCTGTCCCTCAGCTCTGAAGCCTCCCTGGCTTCCTTGTCTCCCCTGGCAGACAGGTTTGCTCCACCGGCAGGAGCCGGTCACCTCCAGGCCTCGATTCTGCTTTTGTGAGCCAAAGGGTCAGTGGTTTCCTCTTATAGAGACTATTTTGAACAGTCTTGAGGGAGGACTCTGTTTGGTCAGATTTGGGCCACGTGTGCTCATTTCTGAGGCAATCCCTATCGCTTTGGGATTGGCTTGTGTCATCTGATTGTTCAGGTTGGGCCACGTGGTCATTCTTGATTGATGGGTGGGATCTATGATCAAACGAAAAGCTGGAAGCAAAACTAGTGTCCATTAGCAGGTGCAGTGCCAGAGCAAAAAAATCACTCAGAGCCCTGCCTGCCTGAAAGCTGGAGCACCATGAGAGGGGAGAGCCTCAGAAACAACCTGAAAGCCCCGCCAGCCAACAAGGTCAGCTTCATACCAGTGGCATAGGTGACATTGCCGGGTCAGTGTTGGAGTTGCTTAAATCTCTCCTGCTTCTGATTAGGAGTGGCCCTGAGAACAGGAAGGGGGCTGAGCCTGCAGGGCTGAGAGAACCCAAGGCCCAGCATTGTGTGTGCATGTGGGTGCTCACAATGGCATCTTGCCAGGGCTGTGGAGAGGACCCATCTGGCCTTATGTATTGGTCAGAAGAATGGATTATCTCCTAAGGAGCAGTCCTAAGGTGGTGTGATCTTTCTTATATCAGTGCCTCAACACACAGGACACTTCCATTTCCCTGTCCTGTCCCCTCCACATCTGGCTGGTCATCTAATGCCAAAGTCCTCAAGGTGCCCAAATGGCCACTTCAGTTCCAGACCTCACAGGTTAATAACACTTAGATGTAGAAGAGGGAGGCTCCTTTTAAGAAAAAGGAAAACTTTACTGGAAATACCCCCAACGTACTAGCTCCAGGGTTTGGTTGGCCAGTTGGAGGATGTGCCATTTTCAAAACTATTGCTGGTGAGGAGGAAGAAATCACTGTAAGATTTACCTCCTGAGGGCAGAGGAGGGGCAGAACATAGGCCCTAGAGATAAGACCAGCATTCAAATTCCAGCTCTATTACTTTATAGCTTAACTCCAGTAACTTAATAGGAATCACTTAATAGCTTGATATGAATCATTTGATCAGTTAATCACTGATCATTTGATCACTGAGCCTGAGTTTCTTCATCTGTGAAATGGGCTGGGAGATAGTGCCTGTCCCACAGACACGTCCCACACTTCAAAGCACCTCATGCAGTTTCTGGTACACTTAGTAAATGCTATTTTCTTTTTTTTCTTCCTTCCTTTGATCTGGTCTTGGGAGGAATTCAGTTTCCCAGACATAAGGTCCCAGGGCAAGAAGCTTGGGGACAATTACAAAATGCCTGCCGGGCATCTCTGAGCGATTACAGCAAGCAAAGAAATGGTGAGTGATTGACAGCATGTACAGATGCTGCACTAGCTCCTACCTAGCTGTCTTTTCTGCTTTTAAGCCTTCTTTCTCACATCTGATGTTTATGAAACTTTAAAAAAAACCCTAAATGCAGGAATTTATATTTATCCCTTTTACATGTTTTCAGCCCATTATTTCAACCTGTCAAGCTGTTTTTGAGTCTTGATTCTGCCATTCTTCCTATTAACAATCCCTCCGGCTTTGTGTCAACTGCAAATTTGAATACCTGCGTCTTCCATTCTGCTTGATCCAAGTTGCTGAGAAAAAGGTCAAGGGCTGAGGCTCAGAATGCTGTTGGAGATGCCAGCCATGCTGTGCCACGGCCCCACCTGCCTACATACCTCCTGAACTGCTAGGCAGGCAGGCCCTCACCTCTCACTCTGGGCCCCAATGGAATCGCCACCCCACGTCCGTTGTTGGAGGAACCCCTTCGTCCCTTCTTTCCTGGTGGTCCCTTCAACATGGGAATTCGGTCTGGCAAGGCTTAGCCTCAGGAGCTCATGCTGGCCTCCAGGGATTGGTGCTTGCCCTTCTGTAAATTCTTACACTTGGAAATTTACCAGAGACTGTTATCAAACTGGCCAGTCTGCCCTTAACTGGGATTTAATGTGTTGTTTTGCTCTAGATATCAGAGGATTGCTGTCAATAACTCGCCATTTCTTCACTTGCTATAATTGCTCAGAGGTGCCCAGCAGGCATTTTGTACTTGTCCCAAAGCTTTTTGCCCTGGGACCTTGTGTCTGGGGAACTGAATTCCTCACAAGACCAGAGTTTCTCTGAATCCTGTTTCCTTCTCTCCCTCTCTTTACCCACTTCTCTCTCCCTCCGTCTCTCTTCTTCCCCTCTTTCTTTCCCAAAATAAAATGTTATAAATTTTCCTCCAATATAATATAGTAAGAACATATGCTCTGCAGAAAATTCGGAAAATATCCACCTCTGAGATGTTAGCTGATTTAAAACATAGTGTATTTTCTTCCTATTTTCCAGGCAAAGTTTGTTTGTGTTAGATAGTTGTAAACATAATAAAATTGAAATATATCTTGTAAATATTTTGAAATATTATATGCCACAGTTTTTCTAATGTAAACGTAATAAAAGAAGAAAACAGTACATGCTCGTAATAGAAAATGTGTGAAGTGTATAAGGAAATTTGAGTCCTGTTATTTATTTATTTTTATACTTAACGTGCCAGCAGGCATTTTCAGGCTCTTGCAAACTCTGCAGGGGTTTTGATGACTTCGTAAGAGTCCATATATCAGATGCCCCACAGATTGTTTAAATAGTTTCTTATTTGGGGGTCCTCCTTTTATTTGTTTCCAGGTTTTCTTTTTCTTTCTTTCTTTTCCTTCCTTCCTTCCTTCTTTTCTTCTTCTCTCTCTCTCTTTCTCTCTTTCTTTTTTGAGCGAGTTTCACTTTTTCACCCTCGGTAGAGTGCCATGATGTCACAGCTCACAGCAACCTCAAACTCCCTCAAACTCCTGGGCTCAAGCAATCCTCTTATCTCAGAGATTCCTCTTGTCTCTCTTAATTGTGCTTTACCTTTTTGGTTTGAAAACTCTCTTCTAGGACAAAGACATTTGGGGCAAAATGGGGAGCCAAGGTGTCCCTACTCTCTCCAACCAGTCCCATTATAGTATAGCACCTGCTCCAAGTGGTGGCACCTTCTTGCTCCCAGTGTAGCTCAGAAGCCCTTGGATTGTGGGTAACGTTTTGTGTGTATTTTCAAGCTTTTCTGACCTAAGTCTGGGTCCACCCTCATCTCTCTGGTTTCTGTCCTCTACGAAGAACTATTTCAATAGCTCTTGTAAAGGCAGACTCTATTCTTTTCCTCTTTCTTCCCAATTTTCCTTTGCCAGAGAAAATAAAGATCTCGCTGGAGGTTTACAGAGAAGGCTCGGGGAGATGAAACATAATTGGGCGCCTCTCTTGTTCCTGCTTCCTCTCTCAACAACTTTATCACCTTAGGGTAAGTTTATGCCTTTCTGCGATACCTTTGTCCCTGACACATCTTAGCTAGGGTCCAGCCCTTGCCATTCCCACCAAGAAAAGGCGGAAATTGTTTGCTCCTTGGCTTCAGGTAGAATCAGAGGCTTGTGACGCCCTCCTGGGGTTGAGCTGATCCAAAACATGGCGGTGATGGTGAAGACGCAGGCTTGGCTGGGCCGTGTGGGTGGATATGGAGCGAGAGTTCTGTCAGTGTCCCTGAAGGGGGCGCCACCTCTGCTGACCGCCACTGGGGTTACATCTGTGCTATCCTCCACCAAATGTTGGGTTCTGCTTGCCAGACTGCTCTCCTTCCAATAGCGTCTACAAGGGTCTGTCCTTCCAGCACCAGGCACCTCACAGGTCACGTCTAGTTCTGCCCTGCCAGCTTCTGTTAGCTGAGCCAGGCGTAAAAGCTCCAGGAGAAGGTGTCTCCTAGACTGTCACTTATAAAGAGTGGTGGGGTGATTTGATGGGGAAAAGGGTTTGGGGGACTCTTGAGTAAATGATTTGGAAAACTAGGGAGTGATGCAGATTCCAGAACAGAGGTCAACAGGACAGTTGGCAGGGAGGGAACCCTCACCACACGCCCCTATCTGAGGCAGGAAGGTGGAAGGAGCCCCTTGAGAGGGGGCCAGGTGGCCTCAGTTCCCCTGCTGGGTCTGAGCTAAGTTGCTGCTTGACCTTAGGGAAGTGACCTATTCTCTCCAAGCTTCAAAAAAATGAACTTGACCTGGGTCCGTGGCTCTAGATCTTTTCAACTTTTAAGACTCCCAGTGATTAATCATTCTATTTTTAGTACCTGTTGCTTGAGGGGGGTAAAAAAAAAAAAGCGTTTGTGACTTTGGGAGTGTGGCAGGTGTGAGCTTTGCTAGAAGGGGGTCACCCAGGTCAGTGTCCTAGAGGTGTCTGAAGAAAGCTTGAGGGTCGTGGGTGTTTGGGAACTCCGAGAAGCCTCTCTTCTCCTACTTCTCCTTCAAAGACCATAAAAATGGGACAAGGAGGTGGTGGGTGCAGGAGATGGAGGAGAGAGGACAGGAGAGGATGGGGCAGGGCAGTGAGGGATAAGAGAAGGGGATGGGGGACAAGGAGCAGGGCCGGGTATGAAGTGAGACTGTGTCACCTGTCCTCTTTATCCCCTTCCTTTCTTCCTGCCCTCACCACATGGGATAGGGTATTTGGGGTGAAACCCCTCAAAGCAATGCTGTGCAAGGAGGTCAGTGCTGGCAGAAGAAAGGTCATGATCTTGTAGCTGCCCCTCTCTAAGGAGCTCGGGTCCACTAGCACCCTGCTGTCCCCACCCTGGGTGGGAATCCTGAGGGTACCTCCCCAGCTGCTGCCTCTAGGAGTAAAGGCCAGAGGGAGCTGGTTTCCGCGGGGCAGCAGGGGAAGGAGAGGAGAGAGAGTGGAAGGTCTCAGGCCCCCATCTGAGCTGCCCTGATGCCTAGTCTGGTTGCTCTCTTACTCCCCAGGGCTCAGGAGGACACTCTGTACCCTCCATAGGCTCTTAGCATGCCTTTAGATCAGGGTCCAAAGACAAGATTGCTGTGGCCAGGGAGCACGCAGATGTTCCAGATGGGCTCCCAGATGGGCTCCCAGATGGCACAGAGGGGCAGCGTTTCCTTGGAAAATGGAGAAGCTGGGAGGCAAGCAGGCCTTGATGGGGCTGCGGTGGGCAGAGGCAGGCAGAGGGGCAGATAGAGAGAAGTAGGAGACACAGGCAGGGGTCTTAGCAGAACATGGGTGAAAACCCCAGCCTGTGAGGCCTGCAGACTGTGGAGCAGTGGTGGACGGGGGTGGAGAGGTGGGGAGAAGGGGGACAGGGCACACGTCACACCTGGATTCTCACCTGGGTTCTCCAGGTGAGATCCAGTTCACTTTGTAATGACCAAGCCTCCTGTCCTTGCACTAAGCCCCAAGCCCCTGTCCCTACACCAAATCCCTTACCCCGGCTACTAATCTCCCAACCCACAAATTTAACAAACTTTTTACCCTTCAAAGGGTAAAACCTGCCCCCGCAAGGGTGGAGGAGCTAAATTCCGGAA
>CAUYRH010102618.1:0-11838 GCA_963574655.1 Perodicticus potto | reverse complement strand
CAGAATCACTCTGTTGTTACTGGATCTTTGTAGGGAGTGAACCTGTGTCTCTAATGATTTCTCAAACCCCATAGGGTGGAGGGCTTAAATCCTCCTCAGCCTGCTTAGAAGACACTTTAAATTGTTAACTTGGGCTAAGCAGAGGAAAGCGCTTGTGGCTGAGATCACTCCTTAAGTGGCTATCCTCTTACCCAGTGTGCCAAACCGATCTCACCCTATGCCCCTGAGGGCTAAGGCTGCAAGGCGTCTCAATCCCCGCCTTTAGGCTGCTCAGTCACTAGATTATTCTCTCCCACCCAATGTTTGTTCTGTGACCCTGAGGGTGGAGCTTGCCAGGGCAGTTCTCCCACAATGGCTCCACACAGCCCACAACCAAACACTGGTAGCTCTGCCTGGTTCGGTGGCCCAGTCTGGGGCCCTAGACAACACTCAAAGACCCCTGCACTCTTGCCCAGGTTCTCCCAAGACAGTTCAACTGAGTGCCAAGTCCAAAAGAAACCCGAACAGCTCACAGGCAAGGTCTTTCCAGCCTGCAGTCCCACTGTTGCCCCACCCCCAGCTACTGACAGGATTAGACCAAACACATGCAACCACTTGCCCAATCTCCGCCTCTTTTGCCTTCCTCGGGGTGTGCAGAAGTCTTACGCTGTCTCTCTGTGTCCCCAAAGGGAAGTTTCTGGGCAGATCCCGCCTGCCAGAGATGCCTGAAGTCCTCTCTCCCCAGTCTCACCATGCCCACTTGCAAGGAAGCTCACATAGTAGAATTGTTATTGGTAATAATCAGGAAAGAAGAATGCATTTCTATTTTTTAATCATTTATTTCTGTATGTGAAAAAAATAAAAATAATTTCACCAAATAATAGGAGCATTTATGACATTGTTTGCAGACATTTGCAATATAAGTGGAATGAAAAACACAAGTTGTGCTATGTATCACAAGGAGATGCCAGTTTTACTTATGGCTATGAGTACTTGGGCTGTACCCCAAGGTTGGTTATTACACCTCTCACAGACCGATGCTGGCTAACTCTTACAGGAGCACTACATTTCAATCTAGGAGGCTGCCCTGCTGGTCCAGCTGGAACAGGAAAAACTGAGACTGTCAAAGATCTAGCAAGAGTAAGTGCCTTTTATATCTAAAACAAAAAGTTCTTTCTATTTTCCTCTTACACAAACCTTAATGGTATTTTAAATTTATAGCATTGTTGCTATTAAGATGTTCATTCAACTGCCTGCAAAAGGCACCTATTGTGTCAAATGTTTGTTGAATGCCTTTATACAATTTAAATGGAAATTGATACATATTTACTGTTAAACATTTTTTCTACAAATATGCACATTGATTAATTAATACAATTCATCAATTAAGTTTTGAATGTCTATTGTGTGCTGGGACTTGAGATCTCAGTAAGCCAATATATGCTTTGAAATACTACTATACTGACTGACATGTAAATGATTAATGTCAGTGTGTGTAAGAAACAGAAGTAGTAGTAGTACTAGTAACTGATATAAGCAAAGCTTATAGTTTGCAGCCCTTGGAAATTTTTCCTAGTTGTTATTTGTAGATTTGTGTAAAAACATGACCTCAGCATTCTAGGAACTTATTGACTAAGCTATAACAGTATGTGGAATTTACATAATACTATATGGAGTTTTATAAATCTCTAAATTTGGTATCTAATTCATCTTCATATTGTAAAAGTATTGTCAGAATAACAAAGACATTTTAATACTGTGACAGTTTTAATATTAGTATTTTGTGTCATAATTCAAGAAATATTAAAATAATATTTTTGTTTTCCAGTCCTTAGGCAAACATTGTGTGGTCTTCAACTGTTTTGAGGACTTGGATTATAAGGTAAAGCTTAAACATATATACTTAGGAAAAAATCCTGTACACATAAAACAATTCCCTGAAGAAAAAAAAGAAAAATAAAAATATCTATCTTAGACATTAAGTATTAATGGAACATTAAACACTATTCTTTTTAATGAATAGAATAAGAATAGAATAGAATAGAATAGAATAGAATAGAATAGAATAGAATAGAATAGAATAGAAACCTAGAATGTAATAGAAACTTAAAAACACATACTTTGCTTTTAGTTTAAGTGAACTACTCCATAAGATAGTGTTTTTTAAACTTTTTGAATGTAGGATTCTTTTCAAATAAAATCTTATATGTACATGAATATGTAATACTTAAGAGTACAGTTTTATTAATATAAAATTATTTCCTAGCTTTTTATACATTTATTTACTGAAAAGGTAATCATTTTAAGATCAAGGCCATTACTATTCACATAAATGTTTGTGAGTTCATGTAGAGGATGATCACTAGTTTGTCAGTCTTGTTTAATGTGCGCATTATCCAAACAATGAATATCTCATAACATACTGAAATATGCGTCATTAAAATTGCATGTACCACTGTGCAAATCTGCTCTGTTTCAAAATACTGCAACTTGTTTTGCATATTGAGTTCAAAGATTTTACATTTTATTGCTGTCATTTTATTTGCTATTCAAAGCACATTCATTATCACTCAGTTCTTACATTTCCAATTTGTGCTCTTTTAGTACATTAAAAATACCAATAAACATGAATAAGTTGACTGAATTATTAATTGTAGAACACTTACCAAACACAGTCTCTTGCCTCTTCCCTGGAACTACCTTCCAGTGGGGCCCAGGAAGGCTATGTCTGGGGTGAGGTGAGTGAAGCACTGGCCTGTGGAGCATAATGTAAAGGAAAGCCAAAAAGCCTAATCAAGATAAAAAAAATATTTTTAGTGCAATATTTTAAAATCAAAAGTAATGCCAAAAAAATCCCCTGATGAAAAAAGTATCAAAATTTTAAATAAAGCCAAGATCTGATTTCTGCCTTATCAGTGAGAGGAACCAACTTCTGTATCTATCCCTGTTGGAGAGTCTCTTGTGCTTCCTTCTGTGATATTTACCAAAATCTCCTGGTATAGTTTGGGCATCCTTCAATTTGGACCTACCTCAGGAAGTTCTGTTTAGCCTATCAGTGTTTTTTGTTCATTTTGTTGTTTTGTTTTAGTTGCTAACATCTACAACTCATTAGATTTCAGTTAAGAGTTCAGCCTCTCAGGCAATATTGGTGCACCTGACCAACCTTGGCCTGATCCTAGCAAGTGGGAGAAGCTTAGTAGCTGCTACATACCTTCACTGGGCACACTCCAGTCTGGCCCAGAATCTACAGTAGGTCCAGCTCAATCCTCTGTTTTAACCAACAGCAGCCAACCACTAAACCCGCAGTCTTTACTTGATTCAGAAAAGGGAGCTCCTGATTCTGACACTTTATAATGGAGAGTTGTCCTAAAGTCAGTGCACCAAGGGGCAGTTCTGTGAGGTGAATGGCAGCCGCAAGAGTGGTCTGACACTGCTCTATGCAATGTGCAATCTGTCAATACTATGGCCCTGTTTGTACAGTCCCCATGAGCTTTAGCTTGCTATAGCATGTTTAGGCTTTTACAAGACAAGGGCAGAGTAGTTAGCTGGTCTGGAATCTAAGCAGCTGCTGATTTCAGCCCTATGAAAATGCCTGAGGAGAGGAAATGTAGCAGGTGTTTGCTTGGATCAGGTGAGATTGGAAGAACGTGTACAAATTAATATCCCAATTAAATTTCACACTGTTATAATAATTTCAACAATCTTCCTATTTTTAAAGGTAGTGAAACAATTCTTCTTTGGACTAGTTCAGTCAGGAGCATGGTGTTGTTTTGATGAATTCAATCGAATTGATATGGAAGTTCTCTCTGTCATTGCCTCACAGATCCTAACAATTAAGGCTGCGAAAGACAGCTATTCTGTCAGGTATTTATTGAATATGTTTATACTTTTTGAGTGAAAATCTGATACACATTTACTGTTTAATAAATTGTTAAATGTTTCAAGGGTTTGAGATTTGGGAAGTTTTTTTGAAAGCATGTACCAAAATGACTGGCATTTATCTTGAGTGTTTTCTTTACTTGGCAAATTATATGAAAATAGATATAACGCTGATGTTCAGGTCAACTTCAAGGCAACAGGTATCCAAATTGTTGACCAAGCTTTTGAACAGTCTCCTGAGCTGCCAGGACACTGATGGAAATATGTTCTAATTACTTTTTTTTTTTCAGCTTAAATTCTCTCATTACCTTTTCATCTTAGGATATTGCATTTGAAAAAAAACAAACAAAAGTTGCCTTCTTTTTTTAAATTCTGCATCCTTTTTAATAAAGAAATTATACTGGCCACATACTTGAAACTCTTGTCTCATTACTCTGAATTAATGTGCTTTTATTGAAAAATTCTGGCTCGGCGCCTGTGGCTCAAGTGGCTAAGGTGCCAGCCACATACACCTGAGCTGGTGGGTTCGAATCCAACCCGGGCCTGCCAAACAACAAGGACGACTGCAACCAAAAAAATAAAATAAAATTAAGCTTGAGAAGCTAAAAAAAAAAAAAGAAAAAAGAAAAAGAAAAATTCTATAGTAACAATATTTGATTAGTTTACTAGTGTTTTGTGATACAAGCCAAAATTTTTTCTCAGCAGATAAATTTGGAATTCACATGGTTTACTTTACACGCATAAATGAATTAGTGGATTTAAAATTTGTATTATAATCTAATACAGTAGAACCTCCGTAGTTGACCACCTCCATAAGTTGACCTAATTTACATAGATCAGACATGCACTACATGTACGTGTCAGTGTAGTTCCTTATGTTGACCACCTCCACATGTTGACCAGTTTGGTACAGTGTCCTGGTTGGTCAACTTACAGAGGTTCTACAGTATTTCTAACTTAAGCTAATGTACACTAACTTGTGGCTTTACTCTCATGGATTTTGTTGAAACTTTTAAAACTAGTGTTACCAGGCTTATGTCTATGGATGTAGCTGGGGGTCGCAGTAAGTCACATTTCAACTAGTCTTTGCCTCTGCAAAGTCTTCCCCTTTATGTCCAAGGAGTCTTCAGATTTTGTCCCAATTGCTTTTCCATTTTGACCACCCTCTTTGATATCAACTATCCAAAAAATCACTATAGGATTTTTCCCCATTGTCTCTACCACTGGTGCTAATGATAGGATACTGTTGTCCAAGCCAAGGATTCTATTTCACAGAGGTACCAAAGTTTTTTAGCTTGATGCAGGGAGACTTGGGAGTTAGGCTGTGTTCCATGATGAAGCAGCAACTCTGCTGTGTCCCACTTATATTGTACTGTATCATCCAGGCAGAGCTCTTTTATACCCTAAGGGTCTCCTCAGGTTCCTTTTCCTGTGTAAGTCCACTCATTCAGATGTGTATCTTCTAGCCCCAGGTCCCATAAAGCTCTTCAGACAACTTTATACATAATCATGTATATCTGAATCCCAGCAGAGGTCACAACTTTGACTCAAGATGAACCTCTTCTCTTTCTCTGACCTTTTTTTTCTGATATGTTTTCTTTGGATTTAAATGTAACACAGCTTTTTTAAAAAGTCCCCTAACTCACTAATATATTTGGGACTAGAGGAAACGGTTCCAGTGCTGAATGTCATAATGTCTTATAGGTTTGTTCTGGAAGGAAAAGAAGTTCGCATTAATTTGTCTTGTGCAATATTTATCACCATGAATCCTGGGTAAGTATTAATGAGTCTGGTGGGAGAGGACACAGACCAAACTCCTTTTCTTAAATCTTATTTATAAATGGAGTTGTCTGACACTGTATGTCTTGTCACTCATGCTCAATCAACCTCTGAATCCTTCCACTACCCACACTATTTATGAACAGCTATAATTTTATAGCTGTTCATATGGATAATCTCCCCAAGATCCATTTTACTTCATGAATATTCGAAGAGAAAGGAAAAGGTCATCAGTTTTTCACTAAGAGGACATGAGCAGAAAAGCTGATGATAGTGGCAAGAGGAATAAGAATATGGTGGTGATAAGGAATGGATGTTGGGCAAGTTTAATGAATATCTGAATGAATGTTATAATAACCCAGGGCATCAGAGGGAACTGTTGTGAGATGAATTATGGGAAGAAGCACCAGGAGAAAATATGATAAACCAAGAAGCACCATGGATCAAATGTACAATAAAAACTATCTTTATTGTCAGATAATGGTCACATAGACAGCAATAGAAGTATTTGGGAGAAAAGTATATTATGTGGTTCTTCATTTAAAAAACTGAAAAATGGTGGGATTTTTGTTTTTATTTTCTTTTCCTCTTCAGGCACAGAGGTCGAGTAGAGCTTCCAGATAACTTAAAATCTCTGTTTCGCCCAGTGGCAATGATGGTGCCCCATTATCAAATGGTTGCTGAAGTAATACTGTTTTCATTTGGTTTCAAATCTGCAAAACCACTCTCTGGAAGGCTAGCTAACCTTTATGAATTAGCTAGCAAACAGCTGTCACAACAGGTAAAGAACTGCTTTTCTCCAAATGTTTAAAAGTGGTTATATAAAAATTAATAAGACTTTTCTGGTATTGGTCCAGGAATGACCTGAGACCTTACCAAATACTGGAGCTAGAATTCCTATCAACAAATGAAGTCTATGTGTGAGATTAAGTTTAAGGCAAAATGTAAAATCAGTCAAGAATCCAAGCTTTTCCTCCACAATCTGGGAAGTAATCAAGCATCTGTTATTTTAAGTTATAGACTTCTTTCTCCAGAAAAGGAAGTAAATGTCTAGAACTGTTTTTCTCAAACTTCATTATACATCAAAATAATTTAGAGGACTTATTAAAAAAACACAAAGTATTGGGCCTTGTCCTGAGTTTTCTCTGAGAAATTCTGAGAATTGCCCTGAGAATTCTGTGTGTCTGATATGGGACCTGAGAATTTTCATTTCTAACAGGTTCTCAAGTGTTACTGATGCTACTGATCTGAGTACTACACTTTGACAATTATTGTTCATAGGATCTACAAGATTAATGAATATTTGTTTCTTAACCTTTCTTGTAAGAAAGACTTTTATGAGTATCAATTTGGAAGAGAAATAAAAGCATAAGAAGCAGAGCTGAGGGGTTCTTGGATTCATAACACTGTTTCCTCTCATAGAATAGGTGACCAGCAATTTCAGTATATACTGTATACATTTATTTTCAAATTTCTCCATTTTTTCTTTATGAATTTTAATAACTCAAATATTTTAATGTTTGATAGGATCATTATGATTTTGGCTTGAGGTCCCTGAAGACAGTTTTAGTAATGGCTGGAAAGAAGAAACGGGAGTTTAAATGGTCAGTTGCATTTTGAATTGAGTCTTAGGTAAAAGGGAATTATAGAACATAGGAGAAATAATTTGTAGAATTTTAAGTAATGATGACAAGTTAAAATATGGAGCCCCCAGAGTGTCATAGTAAAATGTTAGAGGTTATCTAAGGACATGAATGAACAGGAAAAAATGCACAAATTCACTGAGTACTTTCCCTAATACAGCCTATGCTTTTCAAAAAAAAAAAATAATAAAGTTCTTTACATTTACATGCTAAAAGATATAATGTATAAAAGACTCCATTAGGAAGCTAATGCAATAAGTTAATGAGAAATATCAAACCTTGATGAACATATCTATGTGAGAAATGTGTAAAACCAATATGAGAAAAACTTTAGCACAGAACTGAAGGCAATGAAAATGTGAATAAATGAAATAATATGTCACATTTATAATATTATAACATCTTTTTAAAAATTTCAGAAAACTCAGGGGGTAAGAAGTTGAATTCTGTCAGATATATATTATACAGTGGTTTGAGCTTAGTGTACCCATCACCCAAATAGTGTACATTGTCCCCCATAAGTAATTTCTCTTCCCTCATACCTTCCCACAGTACTCCCCTTTAACGCTCCAGTGTCTATCAGCATACACTCTGCCTTTCCTTGCATTGCCAGAGCTTAGTCCTCACTTAAAGTGAGACTATACAGCATTTTTTTTTTGTTCCTGAATTACTTCACTTAGGATAATAGCCTCCAGTCCTTCATCCAAGTTACTGCTAAAGAAATTATTTCATTCTGTTTTATGGCTGAATAGTATTCCATGGTATGTGTATATACCACTAATCAGTTGATGGGCAGTCAGGTTGATTCCATAGCTTTGCAATTGAGAATTGTGCTTCAATAAGCCTATGAGTGCAGGTGTCTTTTTGATATAGTGATTTCTTTTCCTTTGGATAGATACCTAGTAGTGGGATTACAGGAACAAAAGGTAGATATACCTTTAAGTGCTTCGAGAAATCTCTATACTTACCTCCTCTGACATTGTATTAATTTATGTTCCCACCAACAATGGATAAGCCTTCCCTTTTCATTGTTTACACACCAAAATCTATTTTTTTTACTTTTAATAAATTCCAGTTTAATTCTAATTGGAATACGATGGTATTTCATTGTGGTTTTAATTTTCATTTCCCTGCAATGATGATTAATGATGGTAAGCATTTTTCATGTATTGTTTAGCCATTTGTCTATGTTCTTTTGAAAAATCCTTATTCATGCCATTTTTCCACTTTTTGATGGGTTGTTTTTTACTTGCTGAGTTATTTGTGCTCCTTGTAGATTCTGGATGTTAGTCGTTTGTCAGACATACAGTTTGGAGATATTTTACCCCATTCTGTAAGGTATCTATTTACTATTTTATTTCTTTTGCTATGCAGAAACTTTTTAGTTTAATTATCTATTTTTGTTTTTATTGCATTTGTTATGGGTATTTTAGTAATAAATTCCTTGGGTAGGCCTATGTCCAGAAGAGTTTTTCCTAGATTTTCCTCTAGGATTTTTATTGTTTCAGATCTTACATTTAAATTAATTAAACTTGAGTTAATTTTTGTGTATGGTGAAGTGAAGATCCAATTTCATTCTTTGCATGTGGCTTTTCAGTTTCCCCAGCACCATTAATTGAATAGGGTGTCCTTTCCCTGTGGGATGTTTTTCAATGCTTTGTCAAAGATCAGTTGATTTAGGTATATGGTTTTATTTTTGGATTAGTTTTTCTGTTCCATTGATATTTGTTTCTACTTGTAGAATAATTTGAAGGCAGGTAATATGATGCCTCCAATTTTGTTCTTTTTGCTTAGGATTGCTTTGGCTATTTTGACTGTTTTTTGATTCTATATAAATTTTAGAATTTTTTTCCTAATTCTGTTAAAAATTATGTTGGTATTTGATAGGAATTGCATTGAATCTGTAGATTGCTTTTGGTAGTATGGTCATTTGAACAATATTAATTATTCTGATCATTAGTATGTGTTATTTTCTATTTGTGTGGATCGTCCATAATTTATATAATTAGTGATTTGTAGTTCTTGTGCAGGTCTTTTACCCTGTTGGTTAAATTTATTCTAAGATTGTTTTTTTTTTTTTTACAGCTATTATAAATGGGAATGAGTTCTTGGTTTGTTATTCAGCTTGGTCAGTATCAATGTATAAAAATGGAATTGATTTTCATACATTGATTTTAATAACCTAAGACTTTGTTGAATTCATTCACCAATCTTTTGGTGAGTCCTTGGGCTTTCTAGATATATGATTATATAAACAGCAAACAGAGATGTCAGGGTCCCTTCATGGTCGCCACGTATCAGGGCTCAGGACTGGCCAGGTCTCTGGCCCCCTGCTTATCTAGGTTCTGGACCAGAATACTATGCTGTCATCTCGCTCAGGAACAATTGCTCTTGGGTGCCTGAGGGCTATCTGCCCCAGCAGAAGGGAGAAGGAGAGAAAGATAATCTTTGAGGGAGTAAAGCAGTCTTAGAAGAATAGATCTGAGCAGTCTTTAGCAGAGCTTAGTAAGCGTCAGCAGAGAGACGCCGTGCTGGTGTTCTACAGGCAAGAGAAGCAATGAAGTCAGAGTAAGCGGGTCCGTGATAGAATGTGTATGGTCCTGACTGCCTTCTCCTCCAGCCTAATATAGAGCTGATCATGTGACTCTTAACACCACAGGTGCAGAGACTGCCAATTCACTAATGCTCTCATCTAGCAAGCTTTCATGCTTGTTAAGAGAGCTAAATCCCTCCCCATGCCCTTTTCACCAAGGTGTTCCATTATAGGGCTATACAGGTGTTTCTTATAACTCTTAGTCCTCCTTGCCATAGGTTATACAGGCTGCTACACGGAGATAATATGCCTTCTTTTTTCCAATTTGAACTCTCTTTATTTCTTTCTCTTGCCTGATTGCTCTGGCTAGAACTTCCAGTAAGTACTATTTTGAATAGATGTGGGGAAAGTGGGCATTCATATCTGTTCCATTTCTAATGGGGAATGCTTTCAAATTTTTCCCTATTCAATATGATGTTGGCTATAGGTTTGTCATATAGGCTTTTATTGTTTAGAGGTATATTTCCTATATTCCAAGATTTTTAGTGTTTTTGTCATGAAGAGATGCTTTTTTTTAATTCTTTATTAAATCATAACTGTGTACTTTAATGCATTTATGGGGAACAATGTGCTGATTTGATACACAATGTGGACTGCTTACATCTAACTGATTAACATAACTGTCTCCTTACTTATTTGTTGTGGCAAAAACATTCATACTCTATTCTTAATAGTATAGAAATGTATCATTGCATTATGCACATTAGGTTGGATCCCCCCAAAAACCCTCCTTCCTCCCAGCTTCCCCCTCCCCTGTCCTCTCTTTCATCTTCCCTCATTCTTTCTGGACTATAGTTATGTTTTACCATTCCTTTTAAATACTTTTTCTACATCTATTGAGATGATCATGTGGGTTTTTGCTTTTAATTTTATGTATGTGGTTAATCACATTTACTGACTTGTGTCATCCATGCATCCCTAGGAAAAAACCCACTTGATTGTGGTTTATTATCTTTTTCACGTGCTGTTGGATTTAGTTTGCTAGTTTCGTATTGAGGTAATCTGGGATATTGGTCTGTAGTTTTCTCTTTGTTGAATCCTTTCATGACTTTGGTGTCAGGGTAATACTGGCATTGTAGAACAAGTTAGGGAGGATCCCTTCCTTTACAATCTTTTGAAACTGTTTCAGTAGAATTGGTATCTGTTCTTCTTTGAATGGCTGATAGAATTCAGGTGAATTCATCTGATACTGGGCTTCACGTGATTAGGAGATTTTTTTATCACTGAGTCAATCTCACTAGTTTTACTAGTCATTATTGGTCTCTTCAGGGTCTCTTTTTCTTCTTGGTTAAGAACTGGAAGGTTGTGTGTTTCCAGAAATTTATCCATTTCCTCCATATTTTCTAGTTTGGGGGCATACAGATATTCATAGTATTCTTTATTATTATTATTATTATTAGATCATAACTGTATATTACTGCATTTATGGGGTACAATGTGCTGATTTTGTGTAAAATTTGGAATGTTTACATCAAACTGGTCAACATATCATTCACCTGACTTATTTAATCATTGTGTTTAGACATTCTTAAATGATCTTTTGTATTTCTGTGCTATCTATGGTAATGGCTCTTTTTTTTTTTTTTTTTTTTTTTTTGTAGTTTTGGCTGGGGCCAGGCTTGAACCCACCACCTTCAGTATATGGAGCTGGCGCTCTACTCCTTGAGCCACAGGCGCCACCTGGTAATGGCTCCTTTTTCATTTATAATTGAGCTTATTTAAATTCTCTCTCTTCTTTTCTGGATTAGCCCTGCTATCCAGCTATCTTTCTTTTTATCTTTTTTTTTTTTCAGATAAGGATTCTTTTCTTTTTTTTGTTTTGTTTTACACTAGTTGCATTTGTTGGGTAAAGTCCCTCTTACAATCGAGTTTTGCCCCCAAAAGGTGTGGCACACACCAAGGCCCCAAGACCCCACCCCCCTCTGATTTGAGAATACATTTTTAATAACAGTTCAACAGATAAAC
>CAUYRH010102617.1:0-25504 GCA_963574655.1 Perodicticus potto | reverse complement strand
TTCACCTGGGTTCCTGAACCAGGAGCATCAGCATCAGTTGGGATATTAGAGAAGCAAATAATGGGCTTCACTGGATCTACTGAATCAGAAACTCTAGGGGTGGGCCCAGGAATCTTGTGTTTGAACAAGTCCTCCAGGTGATTTAGATGCAAATGTAAGTTTGATAGCTACTGCTCAAAAACAAACAAACAAACAAACAAACAAACAAACAAACAAAAAACCTCTGGTCTCTTATTAATACACGTATTACCTACTTTAGCATTTGGCATGCTTTCTGGGCACAGCCCACCTGCTTTGAGATTGAGAAGTCAGCAGAAATATCTCCCCACATCCCCAACAGATGACCACCCTGTGTATTATGTCCCAGAGATGGTGTTTTATTCTTCTCACCTGTGCATGCCCAGCCCCCCCACCCCCCACTGTGGTGTTTAGCACTTGGCAAGGCCTCAGCCTGCAGAGGAGGAAGCCTTGTTTTCAGCTCTCCCACAGCCCTGCATCTGGATTATGGGGCATAAACTTTATTGTAGTTTTCCTTTTGCTTTGTATTTTATAGCCTGTCAGTCCCTGAAATGATTATGTTTTGCCAAAATGGAGAGAAAAACACTTTTTGAATATTGCTGGACCCTTTAATAGTCCAGACTATTTTCCATGATCAAGGTTCAGAGCATATGCCTGGTTCTCCCTTATTTTCCAGATCCAAAATTCTGCCACCTCTTTAGTAATTTAGGGTAAATTTTCACCACACCAAGCAGGGCACCAAAGATTGCTAACTGTAAGTGTTAAAGGCAAGATCCTGAATATTATTATCAATATCCTTATTTCTGTATTCCTCTCATGTCCAGCACAGCTTTAGCTCTCCGAGGACTTCTCAGTAAATATCTATTGAATAGATGTGTTCAAAGCATATCAGGTCTCTATCGATCCTCTAGGTTTGTCTTGACCAGCTGCTGGCATGTTTGAATGCTATTGAATTAAGACTTCTTTGAGTAGGCTTGTGTTTATCTTGCAAGAAGCCTTGCCAAGATGAAATAAGCTTTTTATAAGGTTCCGGATGGTTGGGGGACCCATAACAGAGTTTTAATATTTCAGAGAGTAATTATGTTGGGCTTTATATCAAGATCGTGTAAAATATGCAATATCTTCTTTGTGTGATATTTTGTTGGAGATTATCAGGCACCATAGTGAAAGGCCTTGGAAATGACCATGATTTTAATAGTTGTTTTGGGACCGGCCAGAATTGGAAATGACTGGGTAGTTCCAGTAGAGACTGCTGTGGAATAGAGTCTGCTTTCTAAACAGGAACTTTCTACTTGCTCTACCCTCTGCCCTGGAGTTCTTACTGGAATCTTCTCAGGCCGTATTTGTGTTAAGAGACTGGACAGAATAATGTCGATGAGCAGATGCTGGAGCCTGGCTGCTTGGGTTAGAAGGCTGCTTGCCCCTCTTTCTAGCTGTGATGTTAGGTAGGTAGCTAAACCCTTCTCTGTCTCAGTTTCTTTATTAGTAAAATAGAATTTGTAGTACCAACTTTGTGAAGTTGTTTAGAGGATGGAGATAATTCATACATATAAAATGTCTTTTACCTTTTTGGGGGTGGGATGGGATCTTAAATGTCTGGGTTCAAGGTGGTCCTTCCACCTCAGTTTCCCAAGTATCAGGGACTACGGATGTGTGCCCCCATGCCCAGCTTTGCTTTGAATGTTTCTTGGCACGAAGAAAGCCCACAATCATTGTGTGCAATTATTATTATAATGTAGGTTTAGTTACAAAGTTTCCTGTTCTGAAAGGACCTTTCTGACCAGTCAATCTGAAGCAGTTATCCCTAAATCAACTCCATCAGTATGACACCATCATTTAATAACCTTCATGACACTTAGCAAAATCTGACATTAGCTGATACAAGCATTTGTTCCTCTGTTTTCTTTACTGGGTTTCCCCAACCCTAGACCATAAGCTCTGTGTTATCAGGGATTATGGCTCTGGTCAATGCTCAATGCTCAATATCCAGAATATTGTTTCACAATAGGCATTCAGTAAAAATGTGTTGAATGAACCATAGACTCTGGAGTTAGCTGACTTCTGATCACACTCAGGCTGTTATTCTACATGTGGAGAGGCAGGGCGTGATCTGGAACTCCAAGACCCCTTGGAAACCAGCTTTTCTCTTGCCACTCTTTAGAGCTTAGGCTGCTTTTTGGTGGACTTTGGAACCAGATTCACTCCAGGAACTTCTAAGTCCTGAGATACATGTGGAAGTGGTCAGCAGGAACATCATAAAAAGAGATGTTTCCAGTCCTCCAAGGACATAAATGATTGGGATTTTCTAGTTTTCAAGGGTTGGAAACCAAATATGGAATATGTCTTTATACTGAGGAAGCATGGCTGTCATGCAAAGTCAAGGAGATTGATGTGAATCAGCCAGACTGTCCCGCCTGCCCACTCCAATAGATAACCGGTCACTCCTGGTGGGGGTTTTTGCTAGTCCAGGTTCTAGCACAGATAGCATTGGTCTTTCATGTGAAAGAGAAATCCCATTTCTTCTATGCTACACTTGAGGAGAGTACACAGCACCCTTAGATGCTTCAATCTAGGATTCTCAGGGTTGGGCTTTTCTATTTCATATGCAGATATGTTCATTAGGACATGGCTAGCCTGGGAGCACTAGATCAAGGTGACTGCTGGGGTTAACCACTTTATGACTCAAAGTTATTCTTTTTTTTTTTTTTAAATTTATTTTTTGAGAAAGAGGCTTACTCTGTTGCCCTGGGTGTAAGGCAATGACCTCATTGTTCAGCTCACTGCAATCTCAAATTCCTAGGCTCAAGCAATCCTCCTGCCTCAGCCTCCAGCGTAGCTGGGATTGCAGGTGCCCATCACCACACCCAGCTAATTTTTTCATTTTTTGTAGAGATCAGGGTCTCATTCTTGCTCAGGCTGATCTTGAACCTTTGAGCTCAAAGGATCCTCTCACCTGAGCTTCCCATAGTGTTAGGATTACAGATGTGAGCCACCATGCCAGGAAACTCAAAGTTATTCTTGTTCACACAGATAGTGGGCCAGTTTCTTTTCCAAATATCCTGTTAGGAAGGGATAGGCTGCAGAAGCAAACAATTCCAAAGCCTCAGGGACTTAGTCAAGGGGATTCTATTTATGTTTCTTGCAAAGTCTTCAGAAGGTGCAGATGATTCTCTAAGGCAGTTATTCTCTGGGTGGTGACTCAGAAAATCAGGTTGCTCATAATAAGAGGCCTTCTCTAGTAGCACAGGAACCGGAAAAGAGGGCGGCTGGATAAGGTGCACAGGCTTTTCCCTGCATCAGCGCTGAAGTGATGTAGGTGCCCTTCATCTCTGCTTTCCTTGCCAGATCTAGTTACATGTCCCAGATAACTACAAGGGCCTGTGATGCATGATCCCCCAGGTCCTCAGATTGGTGAACGCTGATAATGTTTGCCATGACTTGCAGAAGAAAATAGCTTTGCTAGTCTTCTTCTTACAGAAAAACTGGGACCACTCACTCATTACCTATTTTTTAAAGGGACATTATTCCAGCAGTTAAAAAGAGATTTGCTTTCTGTCCCAAGATTGTGGTACTATTTGAATTTTCTCTGTCTAACGAAGAAAAATAAAGTCACGTATTTAATATTTAGTAGGAGGACCTTTCTGGTAGGATAACTGTTGGACTATGACCCAATAATCCATAGGATCTGAAAAGAGGAAAAAAATATTTCAAGGTCTTGGGACATTTAAGCAATGACTCAGAGACAGGAATGGTTATGCATAGTACAGTTAGCACGAAGTTAGAAAACCACTCAATCGTGAGCGTCTATGAAGGGGTGCTGACCACTGAGAAAACTTATTTCCTAACTCTTCAGTGATTGGTGATGAAATATAGAGATGAAATTTTCAGGTCATTATATAGAGTTGCCCATTTTTTTTTTCAAGGAAGATCTGTGAATATCTACCATATGTGAGGCATTGAAGTAGAAGGGGAAACAAAGATAAGGTATGGTTTAAATCTTCAGAAAACTCATGGTCCAGTAGGGTCATTGACTAAAAAAAAATAATGTCTACACAATGTAGAAATTGTGATGTAGAGACTCATACAGGGGGAAAGTGACAGCTTGTGAGGTCTGAGAAGGCTTCAGGCAGGAAGAAGTTTGTTTTTTTATTTAAATTTTTAAATTGCCAAATAATTTGCATATATCTATAGTATACAACATGGTGTTTGGATACAGACACTCACATTGTAGAATGGCTAAATAAGCTAATTTGCACGCGCATTATCTCACTCATCACTTTTGTTTGTGGTGAGAACACTTAAAATCTACTCTCAGGCATTTTCAAGATGGGAAGAAGCATTTAAATTCAATCTTGGAAAATGGACAAATGATACCAAGGTAGATATGGGGATAAGAGTATTGTAGGTAGTGGAAACACTGTGCAAAGGCACAGGGATGTGAAACAAAAAAGCATATTTGGACTGGAGAAGAAAGAAAGGAAAGGAGGGAGGGAAAGAAGGAAAGAAAAAGAAAGAAAGAAAGGTTGGAGAATAAAGTGTTGGGGCACCGAAGAGGGAGCATGCAATCTGGCTAACCACACGGAGACGGATTTGCCATGTGAAGGATTCTGGGCTTTATCTGGAGGACAGTGGTATGCCTGTGGAAGGATTTAAGCAGGAAGTGACAGGCACTAATTACCCAGTTTCATTTGTAGCTGGCCGGAAGACATGTTAGAGATGGTGATACCAGTAGCAGAGAACCTGGTGGGGAAGCTGACGAACTGGTCTAGGTAAGGGGTGATGGGACTTGCACTAGAGCGGTGGACCCTGGAGATGAGGACAAGACCAGGTAAGTCTGGCATAGGTGGCAGAGAGACAGGAAGGGCACAAAATTTCACTTCTGATCTTCCTTGGCTTAGGCGCATAGGAAAGAGCATTGTGAGGCAGGATCCATCAAAAACTACACGAAGATTTCTAACTCCAGGGTTTCCAACTGTAGTGAGTGATGTGGGCACTTCATTTATCACACTGAGGTAGCCATCTCCCAGCTGCTGAAGGCTCCCAGATGCACCCCCGGCCTCTGCCATCTTCAGCTGCTTGGCCCTGCAAGTGGCACACACCCCATTCTGGGAAAGCCCATTCAATGGTGGATTCATAGGTGAGCACCATTCATTGGAAGGTGAGGAGAACTCTGCATTGTCATTTGTCTATCTCCAGAGTTCCTATGGGTCAAGTCAAGGTCAGACTCTGAGATGCGTCTTTGCTTCACTCCTTCCTCTACCTTACCCTGTTTCCCTCCCTCCTTTCCTCATGAGAGTTCACCCAGAACATATCATGTGCACCAGAATCTTTTCCTTCGAATTTATTTTTGCCCAGTGGTAACCTGAGATAGCGGGAAATGGTGGAGACAGAAATTAGTAAAATATTTTGGGGAAAAAATATTCCCAACAACTACCCATATGAAGACCAGGGTTAGAGAACATAGTCTGGGAGTATAATTGGAGGTAACTGATGTAATAGAACTGATGGGCAGCTGCCCTCACCCTCTTGCCAAGCTTATGAAAAAAGAATCAGATTCTTCAAAGCCTGTGTTCATCCTTAGGTGTATGAGCTGCCACTGCCTCCTTGGGGCCCCCAAGATCTGTGGAGCTAAGTTCCAAGAACCTTTTGTTAAAAATCCTGGGGCCTGGGGCATTGCTTATCTGTTTGTAAAGCAGATGTGTGAGGTGGTAGAAAGCTGTCAGAGGGTCTGTTGTGGCTATTCCTGTCTTGTTTCAAAGGAGGCAACCTGGAGCAGTTTCTGGATCTGTCACCTCGTCTGTAAAGATAAGGTGTGGGGCCAGATAATCTCAGTCTCTCCCAGACCTGGCTTTAATTCTATCACCTGAAATAGAAGTGCAAATGCTCATAACAGCTCATTCCTTCCTTCCCTCCCCAACCCTGGGTGGCTCATAAGGCCTTTGGCTGCAGGAATAGATAAAATTTTTCCCTGGTTCACTCCTTTTCCCCCTGAAAGCCATCTTTACAAAGACTTCGTCCCCTCCTTTCCCCTTTATGCTGAATAACACTACTGATATGGGTAGAAGTCATTTTTAGCCTCTGTGTCTGGGTGGAAGGCTCCAAGCCCATTTCCCATTGTTTTGCTGTCTCCTGTTGAGAGCGGCCCTTACTGTGCTGAGGAGGATGCTGGCCAGGAGGAAGCCTGGGCCAGCATGGAGGGCGGCATTTGCAGTCACTTGCCTCCCACACTGAAAAAGCATCAAGTTGCTGGCATGCTGAACAATACTAAAAGGGCCTGGCTGAGATTTTTATTTTCTACTTCCTGTTCCAAAAAGCTTTGCTTCATTTTGGCATGGAGACAAAACCCAACTACCCCCTTCAGCAAACACTATAAAATCATCTCCAGACAAAACCTCCCTGGGTGCTTTAATCAGGCAGCTGTAAGGCACCAGGTCCAGGTTGATGCTGAGGGCTTATGTGCAAGGATGAGGCGCTCCAGGTCATTTGAGACATGTGTGTTGTTTTGACTTGTCATTTTAGCTATTGGTTTTATGAGGAAACTGGGCTAGGAAGTAAGGCTGAGGAAGTTGGGGGAGAGAGTGGCAAAAGGGAAAAGCAGGGCGGACAGGAAACAGTGGGGAGAAATGATAGAGAAAAGAGAAAAACAAAGAAAACCATTGAGGGGGAGGAAGAGAGAGAGAAAGAAAGAACAGATGGATGAGTTAAAAAAGTAACAGGAGTAAATCTTGCTCATTTCAATAATTTTGGAAGAGGACGGACATGGGAAGGTGTTGAAGGAAGGTGTTCAGAGGTAAGAAAAACTGGTGAAAAATTATGAAAAACTTCCTGACAGTTTGGCAGACCCAGGATACAAAGAAATGAGGAATATAAGTAGCAGATGTAGGTTTCAAGTCTCGAGCACCCTGGCCCCTTAACTAGTATTACTGGGGGCTGCCTTCTCTTACAAAGGGGTGTGGAGCTACGAAACATGACCTTCCTCCTGACTCTCTTCCAAGTGTAATAGGAAAAGGGATAGTTCAGTGATCTCTACAGAAGCTGAGGACACAGGGTTCTGCCTCTGTCCCTCCCCAGCAAGGTAGTCTTAGGCAACTGCCCCAGCTCCCTCATGTGTAAGATGAGGATAAGGGACAATATTGTTGTCCCTAGTGCACTATTTTCTCCCATGCTCCCCCTTCTAACTTTCCAGTGGAGTTCCCTGAGTGGCTGTGGATTCTGTGGTTTTTCTTTTACAGCCAGATCCTCTAGGCTCCTAGAAATTAGGTCTCCTCCAGCACTGGGTTTTTGCCTCCAGCTGGGCCTTGGAGATGCTGTCTTTTTGTTCACCATGAAGCCTAAATCAATCTTAGTTTAGCCATTGCAAATTTATGATGAGGATTTGTGTTCAGAAGATGGTACCACATTTCCTCCAGTTCTCTCTTGACTCCTGGCAGTCTGCTGCCCTTAGATGTTTTGGGCAAGCTAAGGAGGTCAGAGCATGATTAGGCAACCAGATTCACCCTCTGTTCAACCAGTGCAAGAGCCAGTGCAGCCTTGTACCCCTCACTGGTGGTGAGATGGATCAGGGAAGCAAGTGCCTTCCGTGTCACAATTAGAGCTAGTTTCTTCCTCTGCTCTTTGAACTCATTGCCTTTTCCAGCTTACTATCCCCCAGTTCTAATTCTTTTGCTTTGAAGCAACAGACTGTTGGGTGACCATCAGGCAGAGACCAGAGACTTGGTTCTAGAGACAGAGAGCGCAGTGCAGTGATCCATTGAAACTGTCTAAATTAGTCAAAGGAGAGGCTTCAGACAACATCCTCTTTGGAGAGTGCTTTCCTAATACTGTCATTTACCAAATCTCCCCTGGGAGCAGGTTTCATTTTGTGGATATCTCATTATGTCCTCACCCCATTCCACTTAGCCTGGATGGAATGGACTGCTCCATTTTTCAGTGAAGATACACTGAAAGGTACAACCATCAAAGGTGGAATCAGGATGGGAAAGAGGCCAGTCCCCCAGACTGCAGACCCAGCGCTCCCAAGCTGAGTACTGTGGAGCCCTGGGTGTAGGACGCTTGCAGGTGATTGAGTCAGTGTGGATGATGGTTGCTTCTTAGCAATTAAGGGTATGAAGAGAATAGGTAGGTTTTCCATTTCCTTGCAAATGTAACACCACACACACACACACTCACACTCATACCACTACCATCATCACTGCCACACCCATCATGCCTTGGAGCTTTACAGAGAAGCAGATTGCACTACAGGGTCTGTTAGGGGCTGCATTGCCTCCTTCTCCTAACTGCTTCCAGGAGTCCAGGAGATCATGCCCCACCCCAGGCATTGGGGCTGTCCTTTTATAAGGAAGGAAGAGGAAACAGTATCATTTCGGAAGATATTTTATTTTCTATGCTTTTTCCTGCCTGGCCTGCTGGGTTTCTTCCAAGGCTGGAGAAATTAAGGGAGAACTGTGTCCTTGTATTCCCTAGGGTTACTTTATGTGCCCAGACACTTGGCTCCGGACTCTCGACAGCACAACTCAGTATGCATTGCAAGGATCTGCTTCCAAGACTATGCTGTGAACTCCCACTGAGCCAGGGCCCAGCCCTGACTCATTGTTTTTGAGCACAGAACCTGCTGATGGATAAGTTGGAAAGATAATACTGAGAACAGAGGTAGAGAATGGCATTACCCTGATAGCTTCACCATGATGTCATATCTGGCTGGCCCTCTTCTTGCAGATGCAGAAATGCAGACCCAACCATGCACCAGAGTCACAGGGATGCAAAGATACAAAGGAATTCCCAAGAGACCCGGGAACTGAGCCAGTAAGTAATGTGTTAATTTAACAAAAGGAAATAGACCCCTTTAAGCTCAGGGTGTTGGAACAGGCCAGACCAGGGCATCACATCCCTGTGAACAAACCAGCAGTGGGCACCCGAGGCCAGTGGTTTTCAGACTGGAATAAGCTTCAGGATTACTTGGGAGGGGAGTTTGTTAAAACACAGGGGGATGACCCCCCTCCTGAGTTTCTTCTGATTCAGTAGACTAGGACGGGGCCTGAAACTTTTCCTACATGTTTGGAAGTGATGCTGCTGCTTTAGCACCAGGGACCCCCCTATTTTGAAAGCCACAACTTTAGGTCCACATGAGGATTAAAAAGGGAGGGGAACAGGGCTCTTCAGTGGTCTCCAAAGGCTGAGGGTCTCCAGAAAAATCAGGGCATTGAGCAAAGGCGATATATACCTCACTGCTCCCATTCTTCTTTCACTTGTCTCCTTCTTATACCACTCACCAAAGCAAAAGGAGAAAAAAATCAATAACAATAGCCATACCACAAAAATAAATAAGACAGAAATGTATCCTTTGTGTTGTAAAATGGTTCTGCAGGGTATTCTTAGTTGGAAGCAACTCCAGTCCATGACCAGAATCTTGTGTAGTCCAGGTGGGCGAGAGTTTTGCAGCAAGGTCCCCAGCCCAGGGACAGGGAGGCAGATCAGGTAACTCGGCTGCTCAGAGGAAATCATGCGGAAGCTGGTGTGAAGATGAACTGCAAGCCACACCTGTTTTTTCCTCAGCACAGCTGTCTCCTAAGGCATGGACGCCTCACCATCTGTGCCTTTAATGTGTGAAACACATTTTAAAATATACTATTTAATTTAAAATGATATTTGTCAGCTCACTGCTGCGCCAGCTCCCTCTCCACGGAAGTGTTGCTGACAGAGCCTTAGTACAAAGAGAAGCAGGCTTGCAGGGTCAGCTGGCCAGAGGCATAGAGGTCGGCCTGCAGTGTGGGAAGCTGGATGTGAAGCTGGAAAGCTTTTCATAGCCAGCAATCATACCCTCACATTGTCCTCAGAGATCCAGGACCCTCCAGAGGTCCAGGGTTACACAGAATAAGGTATTGATATTTTTAGATGAAATGGCATCTCTGAAAGACTTTATGAAATTTTCCATACTTTTCTCCTACCTATAGTACAGACCCTGTGGGTAAATATTAATCAATCAATATGTCTACCTAAAAAAAACTCTTCATAATCCAACAGCTACTATTGCTAAGACACATCCCTGCCTGAAAGCTGTCCCAGTACTCTGTCTCAGAGCTAGAATGTAGCATCTTCTGCTTTCAAAGTCCAAATTATTTCTCTGTTCAGCCAGTTTTGTTCCCTCCGTCGTGGACATTCAGAAGGCTTTTTCCAGCCCGGGCATGGCAGACTTGCTCCTGCTGTGCTAGGAATCCACGCCTGCTCAGCCTGGGCCACTTCCCACAGGGAAGTGTCTACCAGTGTCACTGGGGCTTTTAGCTCTGTTGTCACCTTTGAAATAAATTGTAACCACAATTTGTAACAAAAGGGAGGAGGTGAGGGAGAAAGGGGTGGGGGAAAGGGAGAGACAGAGAGAGAGACAGAGGGAGAGACGGAGAGAGTGAGCTTATGACTAATTCAAGACAAATGTGTTTTCTGATCAGCCCCTGGAAAAACCTTCCCATTTAATTGTGTGCCCCAAGCTGAGGTATTTTCTGCAAATTGTGTAGTTTATAGACTAACTTGTGCTTTGAAGGGAGAAGGACCACCAGGTGGGGCTAAAGAGAGGCTTGTTTCAGATGAGGCAGTAGCTGACTGGCTTTTTCTGTGGTTTTGGAAAAGAGTTTGTTTTTCATATCTTAAAATAAAAGTTAAGACCTAGTAAGTCTTTGCAGTTTGAGTTTCTTCTATAGATATGATCCGTGCTTCAGCACTGCTGGGCATTGTCTCTTTAATCTCAAACCAACTGCATGCAATCTCCTTCCCTTCTTTTCTTCCTTCTGTTTCTCTTTAACTTCCTCCCTTCCTTTTTTGTCTTCTCTTTTCCTGGCTCCTTCCCTTCTCTCTTCCCTCCATCTCTTTTTCTTCCCTCTTCCCTGCTGCTCCCTTATTCTGATTTAATAATTCATTTATCTATTGGGACAATCTAATTCATTCCCTCTCCTCCAACCGCTTTTTCGCAGGGTAGCTATTGAACAAAGCTCCTTGGACTCGGAAGGAAAGGGCAGAGCCTCTCACTGTCTTATGTCAGAACTCACTGCTCTAGACTGATTAGCATTACGGCTTTGGAGAAATTCCTTCATCGACAGGCAAGATACTTGTGATCTGCCCTTCCCTGAGAAGTTTGAACTCTTTTTCTTTTCCCTTTAGAACATTGTGGAATGGTTTTACCAGTTGTCCTGTTAAATATAAATATTCCCAAATTGGAGTGCACAAATAATAAATAAATAATGCTCTAAAATTTTAGAATAATTTGCATTTAATTTTTTTCCAGGAGTTTTGAGGTGGAAGTATTGCATGTCATTATGTCAAATTAACATTGATTATAGCGATTTTTAGGTCTAATATCACACAAATGCTGGTGTTTTCAGATTTCTTGTACTATGTTTGCAGAACAAAAGGGCACTTCTTTAGAATCTTTCATCAATTGGTAGAGGAGAGAGAGAGAATTAATGACCTTGATGAACATAGCAATCAGTCTGATAGCGAGTACACACACACACACATATACACCCCCTCCCCCCAGAATTTTGACTGCATTGGGAAAGACATTTTGCATCACATTATGGATATACTGGAATGGGGGGAAATGGCAATGAGAAAGTGGCTCTTTGTGGCAGTCCACAGGTGCATTCTTTCTCATAAATTGAACGAGGTAAAATTAATCAGGTGCGTATGTTGATTTATTCTCAAAGGCAAAGAGAAACCATGTGGCAGCACTTAGCACAGTGCCTGGAAGGCAACATTTTCCAAACTTGACTGGTTACACTGTTTACAGGCATGCCCTGGGCGCTCAGAGAGGCTTTCCTCAAATTGTCACAGAGGATAAGGAACTACAGGGAAGAGTTTTGAGACATGCTCAGCAATAAAAGCAACTGACATTCGTATCCCGCTTTAAAGCACATAGTTATTTTTCATGGTGTCCCCACAATCTCCTTGTGAGGAGGTCAAAGCAAGTAAAATTTTTCCAAAGCAAAGATGAAAATGCCAAGTGATTTGTCCATCATCACACATAGCCTGAAATCCAGATCTTTTTGACTCCAAGCCCAGGGCTACACTGCTGCATTCTTGTAGGTACCAATAGGCATCTCTGGGGGATACAAGGGACGAAGCAGAGTTAGGAGCCCTTAGTCCCTGAGCAGAGAAATCATTTGTCAGAGAGCGAGAGAGTGAGGGGACCACAGTCTCTCATTCTATAGGTCAAGCAGCCATTCATTACTACACACACAGTCACAAACAGACACACACAGACACACACAGACACACACAGACATATACAGACACACAGACACACACACATCAGAGGGACCTTACAGATAATTAAGACCATTTGCCAAGTGCCTATAGTCCAAAAAAGGAAAATGCCATTTCCAAGGGTTGATCCCTACCTTTTCTATAATGCAAAAGAAGAAAGTCTGGATTTAGAGCCTGGTAGAAGATGGGAACGATTGCTTGGTTAGTCCCACAAGTGTGGCAGTGGCACACAAATCTGGAAATTAAGGTCCAGCAAATTTTATTTTTTCCCTACTATCTTGACACTAATGTCTTTCTCACACATTCTTTCCTTCTTTTCTTCTGAAATGATGCTCGAGAATGCAGAAGACTTTTATTTTGTTAGAAGGAGCTTTCGTTAAGAAGTGCTTCCTTAACAACAGAGTCTTTATGTATAGAAACAACCCTGCATACTTTTTATGAAAATTTTCCTGTCTTCAGTCTAAGTCCTTTTATATCTAGCAAGCTCCTAGGCTACTTTTGGGGTACAGGGAAGGGGTCCACAAACATCTTCAAATCAGTGGGCTCATAGGCAGTTGGGCTGCAAAGCGCTTCTCTAGTTCTCTGTGTGCTTCCTGCCTGGCACGGCCCAGCAGCATCTGCACCAGGAAGGCTGAAGGAGATGGCAGCAGCTCCCCACTGCTCCTCTCCCTTCCGCCTCTGATTGCCTCCTTGCTCTTTCCTCCTTTCTTCTTCATCTCCTTCCTTTTCTCCCGTCTGGCTTAGCAGGTTAATAATATGCAAGGCTCTTCTCCATAGCTAGATCTCAAACTTTGCTGCAGAACCCAGTCACGTGGGTGAGCTGATTAAAACTACTGATTATTGGGCCTCCTCTCAGCTATCCTGAATTAGGCTTGAGAATCTGCATTTCTGAGCTTCTCCCTAGGTGAGCCTACTAGCATGTACTGAGTCCTGATGACAGTATGAAGAACAACTTTAAATCACACAGCGTTGTTTGTATGTGAATGCATTGGATAGTTGCAGTTGCCTCAGAGATAGAGACAATGAGATTTAAGGAGCTTAAGTAATTTGTTCAAGGCCACTATTTAGGCACCCATTTATTCATTGACTCACTGAAGTGATTTCATCTTTCTTTCTTTCTCTCCCTGTCTTTTTTTTAGGGCTCAGGGCCCATGATGTAATAGGAAAGGGGAAGAGGAAAGCATACTGACTCTCTCCTCGAAGTGTCCATAATACGGTGGGTTGCACAGCTCATTGCTATTGGAACCAGGACTCAAAACTCCAGATCTTATGATTTTTAAAAACTTTTTATTTTGAAATGATTGTAGACTCACCAGAAGTGGTAAAAATGCAGTAGAACCTCAAGAGTTGACCGCCCCCCTACATTGACACCCCCTTAAGTTGACTTAATTTTCACAGACTGGACGTGTAACACATTCGTGTATCTTTAGGACAGGCCTGTTTCCTTATGCTCACCACCTCCACGTATTGACCAGTTTGTTAAAGTCCCAGGAGTGGTCAGCTAACAGAGGTTCTTTAGTAATAAAAATAGCTCCTATGTACCGAGCATCAAGCTTCTCCCAGTAGTAACATTTTATAAAACTGTAGTACACTGTTAAAACCAGGAAATAGACATAGGCCTAACAGTGTCAACTATAGAACATATTCAGATTTTACCAATTTTGATCACAGACTCTTTACAAAAGCATGAAGCCACCAGTGGCCCTAGAGACCTCACTCAACCTTGATATTGGTTCACAATCAAAATGGTTTCTGACCTCTGGGCTAATAAGTGCTGAGGAAAGAATATAGAAAACACAAACTGATCTCTAGGTGAGTTTGCTTTTCAAAACATAAAACCAAATGTATAATAATAACTAGTGGATGCTCTTGGTGCCCTGACCAACTCCATTTACTGGATAGGTACACTATTACTTAGCTACTGTTAGTGTGGGCTGCACTGGCTTATAGCAGGCCCTTCTCTGGGAAATTG
Organism: Perodicticus potto; assembly: GCA_963574655.1. Classification (NCBI taxonomy): domain Eukaryota; kingdom Metazoa; phylum Chordata; class Mammalia; order Primates; family Lorisidae; genus Perodicticus; species Perodicticus potto. The sequence continues at coordinate 11,259 of CAUYRH010102617.1, read as the reverse complement.
GGCCTCACTCAAGCAGGAGCTGCCTGGCCCATGTTATTATGTTCCCTTCCCCACCTCCCACAGCCCACAGCTCACGGCCAATGACTGAGCAGTATGGGACTACAGAAGGCCAGTCCTCTAGCTTCAAGGTAGGGCTCTAGGTGGGACTTGGTGTGATACAATTCATAATTCAGAGCTCCCACAAAGATAAGGTGGTAGCTCATCTCTGGCTGAGATCACAACCTTACTCAGCTCCTTCCTGACCCATACATAGGCTCATCTCTAAATAGATCCCAAACTCTGCTGCATAAGTAGGTCAGCTGGGTGAGCTTGTAAAAATCATAGGTTCTGGAGCCTTATCATAGGTCTCCTGAACTAGGTGAGATCTCCTCACTCCTTTTCTCCTGAGATCACCATCTTCATAGATGTTGTACTTCTGAGATCCTGTGTCCGATTTGAGGGAACTTCAGCAAAGCTATATGCTCATTTTGTTTTCTTTTCTCATCTTTTTATTTTAGAGAAGGATGATTCTAGACTCAAAATTGATTTCTTTGTAGCACATGGAACCCCCCTCATACACCCACACAGACACACACACACACACACAGTCACTTGTATACCCTGACTGCCACACTTTCTCACACACACCATCAGCAAAGTGGCGTGGGAGAGGTGATAGGGCAATCCTGTTAACCCTCCATTATGTGCAAATACAAACAACACATTGACTCACAGATCAATGGTTATGAATTTCATTCCACATTGGGTCTCATTATTTTGAGGGCATTACTTTGAGATAATCAATACAGTGTGATTAGAAAGCAATTTTTAAATGTAGCATAATATCTTAGCTGGAAATCCAAATTACTGTCTCCTTGCCTCCTCATTTACACAAAGTCAACTTTAAATTAGACTGATTGAACTGAACTGATCGTTTGTTTTTCCTTTAGCAGAGAATCACATCAATAAGGCTCCTTGTTGGCTTGCCTGAATGATTGCAGCTGTTATAAAATTATGAAGGGCTGCGGTCTTTCATCGTAGGGAAACTGAACACAAAACTGTGATTTGGGAGCCACGAGGGCTTCCCTTACCTATTGGCTGTGAAACCCTTGGCATATTCTTTTAAGATGTCTGACTTATTTTCTTGTCTCAGGAAGCAAAGATAAAATTATTTAAGTGAAAGTGCTTTTTAGACTTATAACTTGCTGAAGAGAAAAGTGAATACCATGTTTCAGGGCCTCAGCCCTGGTCTTGAGCATCTCTTTCTCCTTTTCTTAAACTTCCCCCTCCTTCTCTCTTTCCTCTCAAACCAAGCACTTGATGCCATTTTCTTACTTGTCAGCAAAGCCTTGTCTCTTTTCTATGACCTCTACCAGGTACTCTGACTCTCTTAGAATTCATTTTCCTCATGAATCTGACCAGGAAGATATAGATATGATCTAACAAGGGTATAATATGGCTGGAATTTTACAAGTACATCAATTATCCTAGATGCCCCAAACCTGAATTGAGACACAGTCAACAAAATGTGTCCAGTCTGTTAACTTTGGCTTATTCTGTGATATGATCTTGTGTTGTTGCTACCAAGATATTGCAAACAAGCCCTGGCATTTTCCTGAAAATATCCCATGAGTGCTCAGCATTTATTTTATGGAATATTTGGTGCTGTAGAATCACTCTTCCTCAAATCATCCTTTAATCTGCAGTGATCACACTGCAACTAAGGAGTTGGTAGGCATTCAAGGAAAAGGATATGGCATATGTGGTGATGGGGCCAAGACTTACAGGTTTGGAGACTACCTCCTCTGAGTATACTTTTCACTTTTCTTTGCTTCTGGAAATATACTCTTAATTCTTTCTTTTTCCTTTGAAATCAAATATTAGCATTCCCTCTGAAGACTTCTTCCATATGGATTGCCAACTGCATCAAAATATAATAGCCCATATTTTGGATGCTATAAAAATATAGCATTTATTGACATGAAGTTAATTATATTGGAGTACACTAGAGGAAATAAAAAGATTAAACTTTTACCCAAGATACTCCATTTCTCAAAATTCATGCAAGTAAAACTTGTTTAGGACACATAGTCTAAACAATTTAGTAGCTCAAGAAACTATCAAAGGTCTGAGCTTTTTGGAAGTTATTGCAGCCTATTTCTGGCATCTGACTAGTAAAATCTCCAGTGAGTTCTGGTTGTATCTCCTCAGCAAGGATGGCTTCAGAAATGCCAATGCTGTTCTACTGGGTTCAATTTGGACATTTTGCACCTTTCAGCTTATGGAAAACTTAAACTATAATCAGGAATGTTTTGATGTATTAGAATGGCACCTCTTCATAACAACAACAGTAGCAATAACTGCAATATTCCCTGAGCGCCTCCTCAGCTAATGCATCTCTGAACATTGGTTGCACCAGCCTTCAAGATTCATTTTGAAGCTGTACTCTTAATTCCTGTGTCTAAACCAAGTCCTGTTGCTTTCATTTCCATAATTATTATTAAATCTTTCCATTCCTCTAAACTGCTGCTGCCTTCATTCTAACTCAAGGGCCTGTCTTGTCATGCCTGGATAATCTTAATCACGTCTTCTTGAAGCTGTTCTTGGGCCTCCTCAACCATTCTACTCACTTCTACCATAGTGACCTATAAAAATTCAGATCTGGTTTCAGGTTTAAGATGGTAGACTGATTAGCCTTCCTGTCTTTCAAAATCCCTCTAAAAAGGCAAAGGATGATTTTTAACTACAATAATTTAAACACAATAATTCTGGAAGACGAAGGCAAGAGCCAACAGCTGAAGAGTAACTTCACAGAAATCCTAGATGACAAGAAACAGGTGGGACCAGTGTGCAGGAGACAACAGAATGGGAGAAACTGCAGCCTGAAGCACCCAAAATGAGAACAGTCTTCTCCAAGGGGGAGCAGAAAAAGCTCCAAGCACAAAGTCAATAAATACAAAATGCGGGTTATAGGGCGATCACCAGGGTTATGAATTAAAAACTGAACTTAATGACTGCTGAGTCCCCCAAGGGTGTTCCTCTCTCCGCCACTTCCTTTTATACAAAGAATATATGACAATGCCACAACCTCCAGGAGCTTTCCTTTCTAAAGAAAATGTGCGATCTTTCTCAGAGGTATCGTTCCATGGTTTGGGGGATCTAGATACAAGCTGAAGAGATCAGAAACTAACTCAGAAATTCACCCATAAAAATTAACATTAGAAAGAGAAATAAGAACAAAGTAACTCCACCCAGAAAGCATTCCCAGTAAAATCCAAACCCTCTTTACATGGCACTTGTGTGGGGCTCAGCCTGCAGACAGCTCCCCCCACCAACATGTCCCCTGAAGTCCTCTTGTCATCAGCACCCCTTCTGCTCACCCATAGACCTGCCTTCAGCTGTCTCTCTTTTGGAGAAGCCTGTAAGGGAAGCATATCTACCTGACTACAGAGGAAATTTAGCTCTTTACTCACATATATAAACTCTCAATCAAGAATTATCAGATTTAAAGAAAACCAATAACTCACAGAGAAGAATTAAGTAAAAATTTTAAAAAAGCGAACTTCTATTGAAGAAACAGAAATAATTGAGAAATAAAAGAACTTAAAATCTTTACTTATAATAATATGCTTAGAAAGGGAAGAATTAGATGTTGTTTCTACTAAAACAAAAAATGAGATGTATTAAAAAAAAGAAGTCAAGCAGGTTAGTAAAAGAGAAATTCTTAGAAACTACAAGCATGCTTAAGGCAACCGAAAAAAAGAAATCAAAAGGCTGGTTAAGAAATAGAAAAGCCAGGGTTACAGACCAAAGTTGAAAGACGGGTCTAGGACCTCTCACATAATGAAAAACAAAAAGAAATCATCCTATTAATGGAGAATGGTTGTAAATTGGAGTAATTCACACATGGAATAGTGTACAGCAATGAGAAGGAACATATTACAACTGCACACAACAACATGGGTAAATCTCATGAACATGAATTTGAATGAAAGAAGCCAGCCACAAAGAGCACCTGCTGTACTATTCCACATATGCAAATCTCTAAAACAGGCAGCATTACCCCAAGGTATTACAAGCCAGGAAAGTCAAGAGGAGCCTCTGGGGGGTGGTGACAGGAAACAGCCTGAGGGACCTTCTTGGTGTTGGGAACATTCTCCTTCTTGATGAAATGCTGGTTACAGAGGCTGTTCAGTTTGTGAAAATTCAGCAGTTTGTACAATTGAGTACATTTCCCCATGTATATCATACTCTCCTAAATTTTACTCTTCCAAAAGTAAAACAAATATAGAACTCCACGCATTCACAATTACCAATTTATCACTAATGGCCTGGGTTGGGTACCAGATTCAGAGAGTTCATCTGGTCTGAGATTGCAGTTTTCTTTTTCCTGATGTTTTTGTATAGTACATTTGTGGTTTAATTTTTGTTGTTGTTTAAATAGCATATCCATCTACATTTCATTTTATAAATCATCATTTTAAAAACTACTTCGTGTCTTATTCAGAAATGTGTAATGATGTATTTTATCAGTCTCCAATTGTTATAAATACAGGTTGTATCTAGTTTTCACTGAGAAAGTAAAAACGAAATATATAGATAATTGAGGAAAAAGAAGTTTGATATTCATCCATTAAGAGTTCCAGAAAGAGCAAAGTTACCCAGAGGTGAAGTAAAGAAGAGTGTTGAGAGTGCACTGCCCTAACTCACACTGAGCAGCATGCTGAGGAAAAAGATCCAAACTCAGAAGCAATCTAGTTAAAGCGCAATACTCCAGGGATAAAAGGAATATTCTAAAAGTTTCTGTCAATAAGGAACAGGTTAATGGTGATGCAACAAAAATCAGCTCCAGGTTTTTCACTGGGAAGAATGAAGAAATATCTTTTCCTTTTGAAGAAAATGACAAATCTCATTTTATGAATGTCTCTGTACAAACTTTTAATTAAAGATATTTTGAGAAATCAAGGACTTATAATATTAACCACACGTGTAGTCATTTTAAAAACAATTACTTAAAGTGTTTTCACAAATATAAAAAAAGGAATGTAAAAAAATGAGTTGAGTATCAAATGATACTACATGTGATAGTATCAGCTAAGGATGGTAGGATGAGTGAAGAAGTTAGAACACAATGAAAAGAATCAAGGACACCTCTGTGATGCCAGAAACCTTCTGTAAGTGGTGGAGGTTTGGTGACATCAACAGTGGGTTTATACATGTGCACAGTTCAACACAAATATGCAAAGACAGTGTAACTTCTCTGTTGCTCTGTGACCTAAGGTTAATCATGACTGCCTATCACTTCTTTCCATCTATTGCTAAAGATACAAGACACACTTATCACATATCCTCTCGTAGCCTCTGCTCTCAACTATGTTTTTGAGGTAACTCAGTGTTTTTTCTGGAAATATGCCAGCTCCTATTAACCTTCTCTTTCTGCTTTGAAATGGTATCTTTCCCAAGATGGTATGTAGGTATATTTTTTTTTGAGGGGGGATATTTATGTATTCTCATGGTATTAGGGAAGAGAGACCTTCAGATACATTTGTAGAGACAGATCACTGTGATTTCTCGGGGCTGTTATTAGCTTCTTCATGAACTTGATGATTTGGTTAATTCTTGAGCTACTGGGAAGCATCTACTGGGTTATGGGTACCTTGTCTGACCTTCTGGGGAGCATGATGTCACCTGAAGCTGAGGTCTTATTGCAAAATCCTGGTTCTCCATAACCATTTTTTCTTACGAGATCAGTTGGTTCACATGTGTTCTTAGTAAACCAATTAAGTGAACCTCCAGGTTCCCTCACGTTCCTGCTTATTATTCACCAAGCTTAGGGAGTTAAGCCTGCCACATCAGGCCATGTATTTAGATAATTCCCACCATATGTGCTGCACCACCACTCCCTAACCAGCTTGGATTTTGTAACATGCTGTGTGGAGGGCTTCTTATCTCCTATGTTCAAGGTGTAATATAGGAAGTGGATGGCTAGTATCATGTCTCAAGTTGGAAGTTACTAACATGAGTGAGTAATCTCTGTGGGATTTCAGCCTGGGGGGAAACCAAAGCACATGTTCCTGGCTGTTTGCTTCTCTATCTCCTTCTCTTTTCTATACTCAGCATAAACCCAGAAGGATTGGCCCTTCCTCTGTGGCAAGGGTTTATTATATTGTGAATTCTCTCCTTTCCCCTTGGCTCATGGTATAATTCAACTCCCTGCCCTTAGAAGCCCACAAAATATAAAATGTTCTTTTTCTCTCAATATGACAATTGTCTTGACAGGAATGTGAAAGTCTCTATTTGAATATTGACTGAGTATTGACTCATGTATTCTATCCTCTATCCACTATTCATTCTCTTTGTCTCTAGTGTGATAAATCTTGAGCTTCAACTGCTCTAAGAGCAGGTCACATTTTCTTGATTCTAGCCAGTCGTACCGGGTCTCCCAGACACAAACACCCAGAGCATGGCAATTGTCATAATTATTTTGCATAACTGCTTATTACATATCTTCCCTTAGATTGCCCTATATTCCTTAAGGGAAATGACTCTAAACAAATTTGCGAAGTTCTCTAAGAAGATATTTCAGACCCATGGAGATGTGCTCTTACTGCACCATTACTATTCCTCTATGCAAAGGACAAACACACTAGGAGATGGGAACCACTGTACGTGTGTGCCCCATGATGAAGCTGAGTGAGGAGCGAGGGACCATTTTGTCCTCTTTTGTCAGTATTTTTAAAGCTGTTTCTCAAAGTGTCTCACTAGACAGAGGTATGAAGGAGCCCACATGGGTTTCCACTGGCTGTCACTCAGTCGTATGCTGAGATCTGACTGCAAGGGATGTTGGGGTTATGGTCTAGTTTTGGGTCTAGAAGGAAGAGGACACAGGTTCAGGGAAGCATGGGCTCCTTCATACCTCTGTCTAGTGAGACACTATTTGAGAATGGCTCTCAAATCCATCCATAGTTCTGACATATTGGTGCCATTGTAACATAGTGTTAAATATCCCCATGCCTCCTATTTTTCATGTGGTCATGTGCATTTCCTTTCATATGCCATTCTAATTAGTTTTCCAAAGACCCACCTCAGGTGGCAAGGCAGTTCTCCTAGGACCACTTTGGTGTTAATGAAACAAAATTAGCCGAGCTAAAATTAAAACTATATTCTGGTAATAACTATTCAGAATGTGAGTAGGCATTACCTAAGGTTAAGTCTCTGGTAGTATTTACTCATTTGTAAATGAATAATTTGGCCAAAGGATCTGTGATTATCTTGTTTGCTCATCCATGTAGTGGGGATAATAATAAATGCCTAACTGTATTTTTGTATTATAGTAGTTAAGGTATGTAAGGCTGTCAACATAGGACGGAGAATAGACTCATGATATTTGACAATTTCCATATAAATCAATTCATTCTCCTTTGTCAATTATAGTTATGATAAAGAAGAAATTGGCTTTCCTAACTCAATATTGTGACATTTTTGCAACAATAGCAATACAGATTTCAGGTGTCAATTTTTAGGAACTGCAATCAGAGTAAGAGCCACTCAGTTTGATTCTAGTTGCTGAGTGGAGGGTGGTCTCTAGTCAGAAAAGGATGGCACCTGGGTCAGTTAGGGTCATTCTGTTCAGTGTTGTGGGCAGCAGAAAATCCAGTTCAACCGCTGATAGAAAAGAAAGAGGTGGAAACTCTGGTTATTGTAACTAGTCTTCAGGTACACCCTGATTCAGGGATTAGGGTAACTAACTTATGTTACCAGGACCATTTTTGGGTGCTGTTTCTGCTGGGTTGGTTCAGTTCTTAAGTTCCACTCAGAGGCCCATAGCTCACGTCATTAAAAGGCCCAGTCCAATGGAAAAGAGTGAAATGGTTTCTCTCTTCTGCACTACCAGCAAATCTTGAGATTCCATCTGATTGAATCAGCTTGGCACATAAGTTTCCTACTGAAAAAATGAGTGTGTCTAGTGCTTAGGGCTTGGTTAGAAGCTCTCTTTGGGAGTTGAAGGTGGAGTCCCCCACCTCAGCCAAATTGAAATTGATGAGAATGGATTTCTTTCTGCCCCTTACTGCCATCTCTGCCTCTGCTACCCACTAATGGGGCTGTTCCCGAAGAGAGAGGAAGCCAATACTGGGAGGGTGAGCTAAAGGGCTACTACCACAACCATTGCAGGGATCATATATTTATTTCTAAATATCTTGTGTTTTCAGCTGAATTGGCTGTTATGAGTAAGAAATCTTGGTAGAAAATACTACCTCTCTAAAACTATTCAAACATTTAATTTCTGAGAAATTGATTGTGTTTTTCAGTGAGCACGTCATGGAAATAGAGTATACTGGCCTAGAATTTAACTGATTGACATGTCTGTATCTGAGAAGGTCTTGCATATTAGTTAAGATAACATTAGCAGCTATAATAGATAAAGCCCTCAAGGCTCAGAATTAACAAGAAGAAGCTTATTTTTCCTTTATGTAAAGTCCAGATGGATGCTTCTAATTGGTGGATTACTCTCTTCTCATTAACAATTCAGGGACCAAGCCCCTTTCCCTCTTATGTCTCTGCCATCTTTAACATGTCTTCCAAGATGGCTGTGAAAGTGAGAGAGTAGAGACTAAGCTTTGTGTGATTTTTTTATGTCCAGCCAGGATGTGGGGTACATCTTCAACTTGTATTTCCACTGGCTGTCACTCAATCATATGCCCAGATCTAACTGCAAGGGATGTTGGGATATGGTCTAGTTTTGGACCCACAAGGAAGAGGACAAGGAAGGGAAGCAGCTAGCCAGTTTCTAGTTGCAGGGTTTGGTCTTGTTATCTGCACTTATCCTTTGGGAATGCCAAAACACTGACGTTTAGGACTCTCAGAGCAAAGCTGGCTGTGAAGATGGCTTTCTTGGACACAGATAGGGAAAAGTGGAGATTTTGGACTAATGCCCCAAGGTTATTTGTAGTCTATTCCTCGGTAAGAGGAGAGAGCAGTTTAGAGTGAGAAAGTAGGCCTAATGAACTGTGAGGGTGGAATCATTTGTAAGATTAAACAGTTGTGGTGAAAGAAGGACACTGAATATGGTATCCTCCCCTGAGCTTTGTCTGATGAGCCCTTCTGCATTGTCCAAGGAGTCCTCAAAAACCGAGCTTCTCAGGCAGTAAGTTTCATTCACCAACTTAAATCATTTACTAACACAGGGCTTAAAATTTTACCAGACATATGTTTTTATCAAGGAAGTGTGATAGGTTTAAACTCAAATACAAACTTTAGTTGATAAGTAGTGTAGTGACTGTTCAGAGTGCTGTGTTGGGAAGGATTCTAATGCTGTATCCAGACTCTCTTAGTATAAGAGGGGCTGGTAATTGATTAGTGATGTCTGTAATGAGAATTGGAAGTGGAAAATGTTTTACACTTATGGCTTTTGGGAACAAGGTAAGCTAAGTATTACTTGAAATATGCTTTAAAACATGTTCATACTTTAGTATGTTCTAGTTGCTTTTTTTCTTCAAAGTGGTTGGAGTCCTCCACTTTAATGGGAGAGTGAATTTTAAATTGGAGAAATAGAAACAGGTAATTTTCGAGCCTGAAGAATTTGTATAGAGAAGGAAAGATGAGCCTGGGTGGTTCAATGAGGTAGAGGTCCAAGCTAGTTATTCCTGTTACCTCTCATACTCTGTTTTGCTCTTTGCTGTGGGTTAATGATCTGTATGGAGTGGCTCAACAGGTTATCTGGCCCTTTGGCTTCTAGCTGGTTTTGGACAATGGTGCATCCTGTCCTGGAGGACAGGGAGAGGGAAGCCAGGCATATTTTTTTCTGCTTCCTTCTTGCCCCACTTTCATGCCTCTGGCTGTAGCTGTGCCCTCCATGATCACATCTCTCACTGCATGGCCTGTCCTCAGTCCAGCCCTCACAGAGCTCCATCATACCTTTTTCTTCCCTGGCCTGTCAGCCCTAAGGGTTAGTCCTTGTCTTCTGCTTTGCATGTTTCTGAATGCCACAGCATTCCTTGTTTATTTTCTTAACTTTTCTATGCTTCTCTCTCTAAGTGGTCACTTCCCTTCATAAAGTCTTCCTATCTGATCCATCCATCTGAAATGAATTCTGAACCCTCATGGGACTTTGGCTGATTCAGGGCCTTTGGAAATACAGATGGGGAATGAGATTTATGGTGATTCAGAGAAAAACTAGAGAGACCAGGGAGGGGCCAGACTTTATTTAGTTCAGTCTTTTACTAAGAGCAGTCCTATCTTTTTGCCTGCTTCTGAAAAATGGGTAAGGGATATTTCCCCTGGTAAAAAATAGAACCCTAGAGTGAAAGGGGGATTGGGAGTGTTACTTTCCCAATATGTGTCCCAGAACTGGATGTGAGGATGATTGGGATAGATCTGGGCAGCAGCATCTGGCCCTAAGAAGGAGGTTCTAAGCACTGGAGGATTCAACTACAAATTTGGCCAGTTCAAGTAGACTCACTGACACTTTCAGATCCTAACCCTAACCAGGGGTGTGTTTAGGGTGGGTTTAATTGAAGTTATTTCTCCTGTGTTAAAGCTAGCTGCCAGGACTAACCCTTGAGGAAGGACCAAGATGGAAAGGGACAAATCACTTAACTAATATCCAGGAGTCACTGCTATTCTTTCCATCTCCATACCAACCTGCCAACTCTGCAGTTTAGAGTAGAATATGGTGTGCTTTCCCCTGTGTCCTAGAGAGACAGCTTCTGCAGTGTCATTTTAGCTCAAATGCACTATATGTCAATTTTCCTGTGAATAAGAACTTTGAAGATAGTCAAATCCACATGGTGTAATTGGGCCCAAATCATATGCTCTAGATTCAGTACAAAGTTCACACAAGAAGGACCATCTCGTGGTACATCAGCCAAAGGCTACTGGGGCTCTGATACAAGGGCTAGGACTTCACATGGGTAGCTGTGCTGGGAATCAGATCTTGCCTCCCTCTGTCCTCTATCCTTCCCTCCCTTTTTTTTTTCTTTTTTCTTTTTTTTTAGTGATTTCTGAACTATGCTATTTTTAGGGATGCCCGACTCTTTTCCATGCCCTCTCTAATATTTTAGTATATTCTTTGTTTCCTTTTTTTTTTTAATTAAATCATAGCTGTGTACATTAGTGCAATCAAGGGGTACAATGTGCTGTTTTCATATACAATCTGAAATGTTTTCATCAAACTGTTTAACATACCCTTCATGGCATTTTCTTAGTTATTGTATGAAGACATTTGTATTCTGCATTTAGTAAGTTTCGCCTGTACCCTTCTAAGATGCACCATAGGTGTGG
>CAUYRH010102612.1:0-13324 GCA_963574655.1 Perodicticus potto | reverse complement strand
AGTCTGTCTCCCCGGCAGCCCGGCTCTATTAAGAATTCCGTGTTCAGCTGATCAAAAATGTCTTCACACAGTAAATGAGAAAATCTCATGAATGTTATGTCAATCAGGCAGATGAAAATATCTCAGATTGTATGTGAAGCCCGCACACTGTACCCCATGAGTGAATTAATGTACACAGCTATGATTCAATTAAAAATAAATAAATAAATAAATAAAAGAATTCCGTGTTCACTTAAGCATGACTGGTCCCAGCCCCTGACCACTTCTCTGAGGTGACAGAAGCTGCAGAGGCCTCATGAGGTTCTGGCAAGCTGGCTCCGTGCTGCACCAGATTCACAGGAACTCTTCTCACAGAATCCGAGATTCTCCACATTTATTATATAAAGCAAAGCAAGTTGTGTCTTTTGATGGATAATTCATTTGCTATCATTGAAAAATAAGTGTAGTTCCTTAGTTACTGGTTCTGTTTTAGCAGAAAAGGAGTTGAGTCATTGACGGGGAACTGTTCCCCGTCATCTGAAACACCTGAGCCAGAAATGTATGAACCAGGATGTGAGATCCCACCCCCAGAATTTACCCAGCTATGTGACATAGGGCAAACTGTCTTGCCTCTCCAGGCCTCCCATTTGTAAAGGAATCCTGAGGGCATGTGCTAGTTGAGGAGTGGATAAACTTTTTCTACAAAGGCTTAGATTGTAAATTTTGAGCTTTGCGGACACAGTTTAAAAAAAAAGTTAAAAGTTGAAGTTTGTTTAAAAGAAGCAAAATCAAGGCTATTGTATAGGTCATGTAATCTATATATATATAATCTACTATATATAGTCATGTAATCATTTACAATGGAATTGTTAGGTGTAAGCCCAGAAGTAAACAAGTCCTGGGATGGCCAGGGGCAGTACTTCGCTGGCCCCTGGGCTAGACCTTCTTCAACATTCTCTCTAACGCTCAAAAGATACAAAAAATATTCTTGTCCACAAGTTCCCATTCTTAATGTAAGAAGACCTTACCTTTGTCTGGGGTTTTAAACCCTGACATTCATAAAAAGAGTTAGAATTTCGAGCTAGAAAGCATCTAAGTGGTGCTCAAGTCCAGTCTTCTTGTTTAATAGGAAGCTCTGAATGGTGGGGAGTCCTGTCTATGGTCACCCAGCTGCTTGGGGCAGGAGGCCAGACCGGAGCTCACCCAGGGCATTAATGCAGAAATAGAGCAGCCACCAGGACCACCGCTGTGTTTACACTCGAGGTATAATGATATTTCACAAAATGGACTATTTATGGGAAATTATCCAACTGCAGAACTGAAATGATGCACACTGTTGGCATCTAAAGATGTAAAAGACAGAATCTCTGCAAGACAAAATGCACTGAACTTGTACGAGGAATGAGGCATTTAGCTTCCCTACAGCTCAGTAAACACTCAAATTTCAAAGATCTCTTTCAAGTGATACAAACTTCTTGTGAGTACTTAAGTCGTCAGTAAATACTAGAGAGGAGTGTTCCAAAAAATGAGAACAGCTCCATGGGACAGCACAAAAGGGAAGGTGAAAAGCCTCTGAAGAGACTAAAACACGGTCTGCAGAGCCTGCCCAGGCCTTTACTCGCCCTCTGAGCTGCTGTTGGCATCTCCTACCTCGGAGGAGCTGCCGACCCAAACTGACAGGTATGATACTGAATTTGGGATTTTGATTTTGCTAGTTCAATACTGCAAATAGAAATAAAAGAAGAAGCTGCCCTCAGCTCCATGGAGGCCTCTTAGCACCTAGAGATGCAAGTCTGTGCCTATCAGCAGCGGGACACTATGGAAGTTATTAAATGGGAGCCGCTTAGGGCAGCCCAAGAATGTAGGATGCCAAAATGATACTTAAAAACAGCGCTTTGCATGCATTCCTAATGTAGGATTTTAATCCATTGGTCTGCGTTGGTGTTAAATATGTTCGCAATTCACTGTTTTAACCTGAAGTTTAACTTATGGTCTATTTGTGTGCACTACTGTTTCCAACATTAATCAAAGCAGGAATTTGAAAAAGTCGTATATACACGATGATCCTGACTGCATGAAAATGTGTAGGGAAGGAAATTGCCCATGCATTAATATGAATTGCCTCTGAAAGAGGAACAATCTTGGAGGTGAACTCTTTTTTACTGCTCATTTATGCTTTTTTGATACTTTTTAAATTTTCTAGACAATGCTACACTAGTCTTATAGTGAGAAAATAAAGCAAATGGCAATCACAAAAGCAGGGGCAAGTGGTTTGCCATCACCAGGTAGGGGCAGCCACAAGGTAAGGGGGTTCCACGGGATTTATAACCAGTTCCTTTTTTTTTTTGAGACAGAGTCTCAATATGTCACCTTCGGTACAGTGCCATGGTGTCACAGCTCACAGCAACCTCGAACTCTTGGGCTTAAGCAATTCTCTTGCCTCAGCCTCCCGAGTAGCTGGGACTACAGGCGCCTGCCACAATGCCCGGCTATTTTTTGTTGCAGTTGTCATTGTTCTTTAGCGGCCCAGGTCAAGTACTAACCCACCAGACTCGGTGTATGTGGCTGGCCCCCCTACCCACTGAGCTACAAGTTGCCGCCCTTATAACCAGTTTCTATCATCTTGCAAAACATGACATAAGAGAAATTTCACACAACACCAGTGCATCACTGGTGCTGCAAATGTTCTGAGGTATCTGAGCTAAAGAGAAGAAATGGCTTAGCACCTGGAGGAAACGTGGCAGGGAAGAAAGACACAGAAGCTGCCACGAGAAGGGGCTAAATCTGTTTGTGCTGTGACTACGGAATTCCAGAAATCTAGACAAGGAAGAGGACAGTGTTCTTTCATGTCAGACAAGAAGGAGCTCAGACTCAGTGGAGAATGAGAAAAGGAACTCGCCTGGGGCTGTCGCAGACTCTCCAGTGATGGATCAGAGCAGCTGTGTGGTGCATGAAAGCCACGCGCAGGGACAACACTGCAGGCCCTGCCGTCACCTGTTAGGTGTTGGGTGGAGTGCGGGTGGGATCGGAGGACGGCATGCTTGAGGGATAAGAACGATACTCTTTTTACACACTCAGAAAGCCTCCACATGTTCCCATGTAACATTTCAGTAAAGACACCTTAGGCCATCTATGGTTAGGGTTAGAGACTGTAAGCAACAGCCCTGCTGCTTCCCACCTCCCCTCCCCAGGCCACACATGTCCTGTCACAGCCACAACATACAGATGCAAACAACACACGCGCGACAAACCTTGATAGGGACAGCTGCAAAGGTGGCTTGGGAGAGTTAGTTTACCATTCTCTTTTCTGTCTAGTCTTTGGTAAAGACACTTTCTCAATCACATGTGAAAGCAGCTTCAACCCACCCCTTCATCTTCCACACTGCCATCCTCAAGACCCTCCTTTATGGAACTGTTGCTATTTCCTTCATATTGGCAGCAGGGGTAGTGAAGCATTTGCGGTTCTTATTTGGTTTTACTTCTCAAGCATGACTTTTCTTTTCTTTTTATTTTTTTTTTTTTTGAGACAGAGTCTCAAGCTGTCGTCCTGGGTAGAGTGCTGTAGCGTCACAGCTCACAGCAACGTCCAACTCATGGGCTTAAGCGATTCCCTTGCCTCAGCCTCAGGAGTAGCTGGAACTACAGGCTCCTGCCACACCATCTGCTTATTTTTTGTTGTTATTATTGCAATTGTCATTGTTGCTTTAGCTGGCCTGGGCCAGGTTCAAATCTGTCAGCAACTGTGCAGGTGGCCGGTGCCCTACCCACTGAGCCATGGGTGTCACCGAGCATGGCTTTTCTGACATGTTTAATCAAGGCAGCCTGCACCATTGCTATGGCAGATAAGAATGATCTTTGCTATGTGTTAGTAACTGCCAGTTATGAAGTCTCACGTGATTTCTACCATAAGGTAGAAATTGTTACCATAATCCAGCTTCTTCTCCAACGGGAAATATACTCCACCAATAAAACACACAAGCATTTTGCACTATGGGGAACCTGCTCCATTTTGCATGTGAATTTATTCAGATTAATGGCACCTTAAAATGTCATTGCCACCCAGAGCAATTCCCTCTCTCAATTTTTTTTTCTCCTGAAATTCTCATGCACTCTGAGTCACTCTTTAAATGGTTTGCTGTGTCATCTGAAGCTGTCCGTACCACTAGTTCTGTCAGATCTTGTAACCAAGCAACTTTTGGCTGAGCATTGAAAACATTCTTGTTGCCCAGTAGTGCCTAGAAACTGATTGTTTTTTCTCTACCCAGACGCATCCAACTTCAGACCTAATCCTCCAGCTGTCGTGGGTGAACGGGGTCACACATTTTCCCAGAACACCATTGGACTAATCTGGGCAATAATACTCGCGCGGTTCAGCTGTCTTTGAGAAACTTGACATTCTGGAAGGAATAGAAAGAGTTTGTCAAACAAAGGGTTGGTCATGACCCCAAAGAGCCAGGGCAGCAACAGAGATACCCCCATCAGCCACACCACCAGACATGGTGCCAGGACCTTCCCGTCACCACACAGAGTTGGGGATCTCAAAGATCAGGGTTAAGACCATCCGCCTTCTCTCAAGCTGATTTTTTTTTTTAATTCCTAATTAGGTACTTCTTTTAACAGGGCTCAGACTGCTGATATTGACCTGCTCATAAATACAGTTCTAAAATATCCATTTTGAAACTCTCCCAAACAAGAATCTGAGCCAGCATATCAAGATGGGGAACAGTGACATCAAAGGTAAGTGCTGACATCTGAGTTTCCCCCACCCTCTCTGTGACTGAAGCTCAAAGAAGAAACAGTGGTGCTTAACCCTCTCTCCATAGCTCCAACACCCACATGAAATCATGTTTGCCATGAGCTCTCTGTATGATGCCGACATGCTACTTCAACCTTCCTGTGTCTTTGTAGCCTCATCTTTTAAAAAAAGAAAAAAGAGGCTGGAGTCATTTTTAGTCTTACTCAAGGTCTCTAAGACAAGGGCCACACATGAACGGTGGGAGTCCCTGGCCTCCAGACTGCCAGGTAGTCAGTGACCCTGTCTCCAATCAGAAACCCTCAGTCTCCAGAAATAAAGCTGCTTCTCTTCCACTTGCCAAACACACAAAATCACATAATCTGCCAAAATACATACACAAGCAATACGGACATGGAGACCCTTCGGCTAAGAAAGTTAATTTAGCATGGGACTTACAGAGTTAGTTATTAAGGCAGATGCTGAAGACCATAATGATAAGATTCATCTTTATCATAATCTCTCATGGCCCACCTGGGGATAGAAGGTGCCTTCTAAGACCCCATCTTCACTATTGGCATTCTTCACACTGTCCTCGCAATTTTTGGCAACCAGTTGCCCAGCTTCCCTTCTAACCACCATAGCTTCCTTTTAGAAAAAGATTTACTGAAATTCTTGGCTCGCCATCCATAGCACAGTAGTTATGGCGCCGGCCACATACACCTAGGCTGGTGGGTTCAAACCTGGCCTGGGCCTGCTAAACAACAATGACAACTGCAACAGAAAAAATAGCCAGGCATTATGGCGGGCACCTGTAGTTCCAGCTTCTTGGGAGGCTGAGGCAAGAGAATTGTTTAATCCCAACAGTTTGAGGTTTCTGTGAGCTGTGATGCCAGGGCACTCTACCCAGGGCAACATAGTGAGACTGTCTCAAAAAAAAAATTATTTATATATACGTCAGTGTGAATTGGTTGCTGCTACCTCCCTTAGGGGTGCCTGCACTCTGTACCATATTATTATTATGAACTGAAAAGTGTTATCCTTTGAAAGGAATTCTTAAAGCTAGAGAGAAAGGTGATTTTTCAGTGATTTTCCCTCTTAAAACTGCCCACTATCCAGATTTCAATGGTGAAACTAAAATCGCATAAAGTTAAGAAAAAGCGTGTTTGTATTCAAGGGTTCCAATAAATTTACTTTGTGTGCATTTGTTTTCAGCCTACTTTGAAATTAATATGAGTATGAGATTTTCCTCACCAGGTATATGGAGCAAAAAGTGTGGTGAGATTCTTCCCTGAGGCAAATGAAGTCCTTAAAAACAAAGAAGTCTAAAAACACATATGTAACTGTCTTTAAAAATATAACAAATTTTGGGTGGAAGTGGACACTTCCTTTATTTTAGCTTATATCAAAACAGACAGGCAATGTAACTGAGGAAAAGGAAACGAGAGGCTGGGGAAATAGTGAGGCAGAAAGGGGGATGACCAGTGTAGAGACACCCGTGGAGAATTCTTTATAACCAACCCCTCAACTGTGATTTCAGTGGAAACCATCAGTGGTTCCATTGATTCACAAAACAGAACTTTCTGGGATGAAGGAATTGTTCTCAGCCTCAGTGCCCAGTGTGGTAGCCATCAGCCACACGTGGCCATCGAGCATTGGAAATATGGCTAGTGTGACTGAGGAACTGGAGTTTTCATTTTAATGAAACTATTTAAGCTTAGTTTCCAATAGCCACCCATGGCTAGTGGTTACAAATCATATAGTGTGTGTCTAATGCCATTGGTCTTTTCACACATAATAATTCTAGAAATACTTTGCACCAGAGAACTTTCTCCAGGAGAAGCTAACGGAACTCCCAATACAGCATAGCTTTCCAGCTACAAAAATCATATTTACTAAAAACATGGTTTCTGACTCACTCCTACCACACTTCAACCCATTACCCAATATACGTACAATTGGCACCTCCCAGGCTCCTCCAGAGTGACCCTGCAATAGCAGCCTCTAGGACGAAGAGGCTGACTTACCCTCACCGGGCAGTAGTTCTTCTTCTTGCTCGCTGGGGGAAGGAAGCAGGGGCTGCAGGGGCTCCATGTTAATGATGAGCTGTTTGTTCAAGGAGTGGAAACTGCGGCTCTGAGCGATGTTGGCTCTGAAAGCAGACACCAGGCAGAGGGAGTTGGTTTCCATTGCGAATGTGGGCCCCTCCGTCTCAGGGGGCCACCCCAACTGGGAACTGCCTCAACGCGCACTAGTGAATTAAGCCAGTGGTAAAGATGATGCAGCACTGAAGACTCGTGGCCTTTTCTGTCCTTAAGGTCCTGATAAAATGCAACTCGGCGAAAGAAAATGTATTTCCCTATTTGGCATCATACCCGACCACACTAGGGGACCATGAAGGCCCTTTACAAAGACAGGAAGCAAAAAGCATGAGAGGCAGCTGTCACTCAACTAGTACGCACAGAGGTGATGAAGGGCACACTCAGAGAAATTTTACCACCGCCACAGTAGAAAAACAAAACCAAAGTAACACTGCGGCCAGAAGACACAGATGCTCTACAGCTAAGTGCTGTCTTTGTGCTGCTGGACGTCCACTGTTTAATACTCTCCAAGTTACACTCTACTCACCAGGTGACCATGGCTCTGTTTTCTCCCTTGTTCAGGAAGGAGCAACAGGTTGTCAGTGGCTGTGCCCGGTGGCAGATGGCAAGGAAACTACAAGGGATCCCATTCAGACTACTGGCTGCAGCGGAAAGGCCTGCTGCCTGTCCAGGCCTATAGGGGGATGTTTGGGCACCTTCCTCTCCCTATGGCTCCTATCAAACCCAGAACCAACCCAGTCCTTCAAAGATAGCATCACTGTCTCCTTCCCTTTGACCTTTCCAGGATGGCTCCTCCCAGCACACACACTCTCTCCCACACGTTCTCTCTCTGTCTCACACTACTCTCTTCCTTCACAGCTCAGCACATTTGTCACCTCTGTCTCTCCCTGGTTATTGGCACTGATAAGCCCCATCTTGATAAGCACCTGAAGGGCAGAAGCTGGCCTAGCCATTCTTGGGTCCCTTTCAGCAGCTTACTCGGCATCTTGTTAAAGTGTGTTCAGGTTTGAAAATGAAGTAAACTGAATGTAATACTGGCTGGATACGTTGCCTTTTCAACCAGTGTTCTCCAGCTGGTTAACAGGCCAGACTTCTAACCTAAGCATTTCTGCTGGGCAGGGCAGGGTGGGGAGGAAGGGAAGAATGCCTGTCAGCATCTGCAATTAAAAGCTCCCAGAGCTGGCTTTTGCTGGAAAGAAATTTATGAGGACTTCCTTAACCATGGTGTTCTTGTCTTCATTATTTCATTCCCTAGCCACCTACTTTACAGATACACACGTATTAGACACTCTGCCTTGTTCTGGGGAACTGTCTTCCTTGCCTTAAGTAACTCAATGTCTAGAAACTTGATTTGCAAACTTTTTGGCCTGAGACTCACATTAAGAAATACATTTTGTATCATCTCCCTGTATCCCCACGCCCTCCACACACAGGAAGATATGCACCTAAAATGAATGTTTTATGCAAGAACAGAAACTGTAGCTATGGATAAGGCACTATTTTTTTTTTTAATTCTACTTCATTTCATTTAAACTGCTGGTGTTGCCCACTACTTCACTTCATAACTCATTCATGTGCTGCAGCCATAGCTGGAAAAATATGATGACTGACGGCCAAGGGTCCCACAGGAGCACTAAAGAGGGGCACAAAAAACTGTGAATGAGGGAGGGCCAGGGGTGATACCTGCTGCAAGGTCTGGTGAGCACAGTGGATTTGACAGGGAAAGAATTGGGGATAGGGAAACCTTTGTAGAAGGAAGGGAGGGATTAAAATATGCTATCAGCAGTTTTTTTGTTTTATTGTGAAGAGTTCTTAGTTTTTGAGCTCTGCTGGAATTTCCTCTGGCCCTGTGGCTATTCATGACTCTGATCTTAGCTGTGCAAAGCACAACGTATTGTCATGCTCATATGGACCATGTCCAGTTCTGACTTCTGAAAAGCACATCTACCCCTTCTCGCACAAAGAGACTGAATTGCTCTCCCCCGTCTCTGGGTCCACGCCCAGCTGATGGGATACCCCAGGAATCACTGCTGATGACATGTCGTTTGTGAGAATCCTGCTCCCCTCGGCCCTCCTTCCCATATTTTGCAGCTGCAGATGGGAACATCCTACTGCTCCCACCCCGGAACACTGCAGTGTCCAGACATTTGCATGGTTGTACAACAGGGGGATGGCCAGGAGGATGCTGACTCGGCCCCGATGCCCACAGGCTCCTGCTGCTTTGTGGTCACACAGGCCCATGGCTCACAGACAGGGGCATGGAGGGTCTGCCTAGGATAAGACCAGAATGACTACTACAGTGGGTTATGACCCTGAGATTCTCCAATAATATGATTCAGAGAGGAACATTACTTCCCCCAATAAGGGCGAGACTCAGACACACCTAAAAGTGGATACATCAAGGAATTTCCATGGAGCACCAAGAATGCAGAGTCCCAAAGCCTCATGTCAGACAGTCTGGAGAAAAGAGTACAGAGAAATAGGGAGGAAAAAATGCGAGTCCCCTGCCTCTTACTACTGCTATGGCCCGAATGCTTTTGTTCTCCCAAATTTCATTTGTAACAACCTAATCCCCAATGTGAAGGTATTGAGGGATGGGGCCCTCAGGAGGTGATTAGGTCATGATCACCCAAAATAGAATTCATGCCCATCTGAAAGAGGTCTGAGAGGGTTTGTTTCCCACTTCCACCTTGAAGGGAAAAAGTAGGAAGGCTGCATCTATGAGAAAGGGGGCCTTCGCCAGGCACTGAATCTGCCATCTCCTTGATCTTGGACTTCAGCCTTCAGAATGGTAAGAAATAAATTTCTATTGTTTTTAAGCCACCCAGTCTATGATATTTAGAAGAGCAGACTGAATGAACTAATATACCTACCAACTCTTTTAGACTAAAGATGAGTCATTTTTACCTAATTCTCCCCTTGAAACCTTTGTAAAAATGCCAATGAATCTAGTTTTCAAGCAAGAGCTCACCAGCATCGTTGTTCTAATGAGAAATAGAATCCCCAAATTTGAATGGCCCTTTTTCAGTCCACAAAGTGGTTTGCATACACTTTACTTTTTTTTTTTCAGTGTGCCTGTAAGGTAGGCCAGGCAAATACCCTGTTTACAGAAGAGGAAACTGAGACTCAGTGAGTTTCGAAACTTGACTAAAGACACTTTCGTAGGCAGACTTAGGACTCACAGCCAGATTTCTCATTCCTAGTCCAGTGCTTTTGCTATGCTCACACTGCCTTTCTGCATGAGGGAGCCCAAAACGCCCCATCAGGGACTCTCTTCACTGCCCCTGCTGTTCTGCTGTCTCTGGCTACGTGGGGTCCCACTGTGTCAGGCACTTTTCTAAAGTAGTTGCAAATGTCCCAGTTGCTTCCACTCTGCCCTTCTGCCTGTGTTCCTGAGATAACTGCTTTTATAGCCAAGGCCTCCCCAGGCCAGGCTAGGATGCGTACTATGTATCTCCACTCTCAGAATCCACCCATCAGCTGACTCTGCAGAAATGCCCAGCCCACTCTGCAGCCCACTCGGGCATGTACTCCCAGCACAGAACAGTCTTCAAATAAAACTGTCATTAAGAGCTCTGTGGAGATAGAAAGGCTTCCTTTGGGAACAGCAAATACAGTAGAACCTCCACGTTTGACCACCTCCCTACATTGACCACCCCTTAAGATGACCTAATATTCACAGACTGGATATGCACCACATATACATATCTGTATAGCAGGCCTACTTCCTTATGTTAACCAC
Organism: Perodicticus potto; assembly: GCA_963574655.1. NCBI lineage: Eukaryota > Metazoa > Chordata > Mammalia > Primates > Lorisidae > Perodicticus > Perodicticus potto. The sequence continues at coordinate 2,769 of CAUYRH010102612.1, read as the reverse complement.
CTCCTTATGTTGACCACTTTGCTACAGTCCCTTGGATGGTCCACTTACAGAGATTCTACTGAATACTCTAACATTGGCAAACACAGTTTGTGAACACTTTGCCCCATTTGTTTTTCTCAATGTGTTTGTAAGATAGAAAAGAAAAATACCATATGTACAGGAGAGGAAACTAAGGTTATGTAAAGACATTTATATGGGCAGACTCAGAAGTTAAAAAGAGTCGCATAAAATAGAACAAGCAAAATAAGGCCCATGGAGTTCCAGCACCACTGCTGGCAATGAACGGAAGTAGGGCTAGCCTGTTCCCAAGCCACTGAAAACTCTATGTGAAGGGACTTCACTATGCACGTACCTGTCACATTCTAGCTTCCCATGTTTGGATGAGACATGGTTGCAATAACATCACAATTTTACATTCCTATGGCACTTTATAATTTTTTAAACATTTTATTTTAATCCCCACAGCAAAATCTAGAAATTGGGCAAAATGATGTTCTAAATCTAATTTTATGGATGAATAAACCAATGACCTAAGAAGTTAAGTTGCTTACTCAAGGACACAGAGAGGTCAAGCAACAAAATCAAGATCAGAACCCACTCAGAACTCCTATACAAGTGCTTGTTTCAGGTTCAAATGCTGCCTCAGGGTGGCTGCTATGCCCAGTGGCTCACGTGGCCAGCCTTGAGCCCACAGAGCTGCAGCCCTCTGCCTCACCAGGCCTCTGGGAAGGGCAGATGATCTCGACCCAGGAGCCAGCCTGGGAGGACTTACTGGGGCATCTTGCCACCAATAAACATTGATGACGTAACATAAGAGTTAGCTTCTCTTCCTCTTTTTAAAGAAAAAGAAAAATTCTATGATAGTGTTCTCTGTCTATCTGTTTCTATCTCTCTCTGTAAACACACACACCACTCAACAAAGTAGGATTCCATAAACTTGCCATTCTTTGAATAGCAGAATCTCAGATGCGAGGAAAGACAGCTAATTAAAGCCTTATCATCATCACCATTCTAGATTAATAGTCACCTCTGGACACCCGCCACCAGAAAAGGAAACCTCATTACCATACTCTCACCTTGACAGTCATATCAAATCAGCCCAAGTAACTTGAAAAAAAAAATAACTGTCCAAGAGAAACAATTTCCTACCATGCAACAGCTACTGAGAAGGAAAGAGAAGTGTCATGCTCCATCACAGCTCTGGCTACCATGCTGTTTCTAGGAAAGTAGAGTTTCCCAAGGCAGCACCTTGGACAGATCTAAAATCTACAAACATGACAAGTACTTCTGGTCTTGGTTCATGCATTCAACTCACAAATGTGCATCGACCTCTGCTATGTGCCAAGCAAGTGTCAGATGCTGGGGAATAGGAAGATGACCAAGGCAGACACAGCCCTTGCCTTCCAGAGCTCACTTTGCAGCTATCCTTTGATTGAATTCTTCCTGATATTGAAAGGGATTTAAGAGGCACTGCCAAAGAACCATGGAAGACAGAGGCACCCTGAGGGTGTGAACTTCATACAAGGGGGTGGTGGAAAAGAAAGAAAGAACATGCAAACAAGTTCTCAATGTCCTTGTCTACAATAATATCTTGGGAGATTTTAGAAGATTCCAGAAAATGGAAACTATGAATTAAAGGATGCCTTAGCATGTGTATGCTCTCACTTTGATAGTCACTTCCCTCCCCTCTCAGGGGTTCGGTCCGCTCCAGGAGAAGTGCTCCACTTGGCCAGCCTGCTCCATGCACCCCTCATGGTCCAAGTGCATTCCATGTTCCAGGCACATGGCCATCACCTGGGAGCTTGTTAGCAACACTGACTCCTGAGCTTCTCTTCAGACTTCTTGAATCTGAATCTGATTTTAACAGGATCCCTTGTGCAAGTTAAGGTTTGAGAGACTCTGAGCTAAGAAGCCTTGGTTTCCATAAATTATGTAAACCTCAATTTACAACAGAAAATTTTTTTCTTCTTTTTTCATCTCATTACCCACCCATAGATGGTAACCATGAGACTCTTGGAAAGCCTTATATTTTTGGAATATATATCTTTGAAAGTATATTGTTAACAACAGGTAACGATTTCCTGGTGAGTATTTATACCATCAACAGAACTTCCCAAGCATGAAGGATGTAAGGTCAAATATTTGAGCTTTAAGCTGGAAGAATAAAATCCACACTGAGCCACTTGGAATAGTTCTCCCTCTACTATTAGCTTCTAAAAGAATGCCTGAGGCTTCGAGAATGCTCCAGGGAAAAGAAGTCAGAACAAAGAGGCAGGACACTGGCGTTCTGGGCTCATATATGCCACCAAGACAATTTAGGACTTTGGATAACTCACTTAACTTGTTTGAGACTCAAATTTCTTTGTCTATAAAAGAGAAGTATCAAACTAGGCAATCCCTGAGGTCATTTTCAGCTCAAAGATCTGGAAGAGTTGAAATGATATGTTTTATCATTCTGTCTTCTTCATTTCTGCTGCATTGAATTTGGGGCAGGAGAGGGACCATAAAAAGACTTTCCTTACTAAATGAAGAATACAAATGTCTTCATATAATAACTGAGAAAATGCCAGGAAGGCTGTGTTAATCAGTTTGATGAAAATAGTTCAGATCGTATATAAACCAGCACAGTGTATCCCTTGATTACACTATTGTACACAGCTATGATTTAATAATAAAGACAATAAAAAAAAACCAAAAATCATAAAACTTCTGAAAAGATTCCATAATGTGGGAGGAGAAGAGTGCTCTTAAAAGCAGAGAAAATAAACC